>JASANB010001877.1:0-22804 GCA_030248155.1 Sabatieria punctata
GCGAACCAAGTGTAGTGCCAATGCCAAATCAAGTCAGTGCAAACAAGACACCACCAGTCCTGCTGATGGTTCAGCAGAAGCAATCGGGTTCAGTTCAACCATACCTTTACCAGCAGCAGTCTACAGCCAAACAAGGCGAGTATCGCGGAATTTGGGGCCAGGAGCAGCGCAGATGTAGTGATACGTGTCCTGCCCGCTACAATGCCTGCCAGGCTGAGGCATCAACCAAGGCAGTTGGGTCCGTTTTCACAAGAGATGCTCAGTGCATGTACACTCCTGCTGAGGGTCTTAGTCCAGCCAAGCGAACAAGCACAACAGAGCATCACCTGACTGTGGATAGTCAGGAAGACATGTCAGGATCAGAGCCGCTCACTCAGTCACCTCTTCCTGGCTTGAGGACCGCACCCACTGACTGCCCATTCCGCAAATTTGACTGCTCACGCACCAACCGCCAAGGACAGCTGAAGCAGCCATCCAGCGGTGGAAGAATCAGTGGCAATGTGAACACCAGTGCTGTGAGTCAGAAGCACACGGTTCAGAACAGCAACCACCCAAGCATGATCGATCATCTCAGCAACCTGGCTCAGCAAGCTGTGTTTCTACTTAGCAATCCACTAACGTCAAGCCAAGCAATGGAGTGCTGGCACTATGCCAAACTACCTGCCCGCTTCAGTGTATGGTTACACTTGCGGTGGCAGAAGTCATGGTGTTGCTGCCGATGTCTTTCAACCCAACTGGCAAACACTTCATGCCAGATGATGCAGAAGTCAGTCCAGCGCGTCTGTGCATCGATTGGACAAGTGGAGCTGCCCAGGATGTCTGAGCCTCAGGGCCAAAGCCATTGCACTCCCCTTGTCATCATCGCAGACCTTGGGTACCACAATTCGCGCAGCTATGAGAACAACAACACAGTGTGCAAGTGCCTTATGGCATCCATTCTGCTTCCATCCAGCTGCACAGCCATTGCCACAGCTACACAAGTGAGGGACAGTCGACAAGCTTCCGCTTCTGAGCGCACCGTGCAGTCATTACTGCTAGATTGCCATACTACCAATGGCACCTGTCGATGTCTCAAAAAACTCTATCAACCATCCTGTTCACCACAGCAGCAAACCGGTAGAAGACATGTATCCTCAACTACATGATCTGTGATATGTTGTGTGTGTCTCTAGTTTATTCACTTCATTCTGCCGGTCCGGCACCGCCTCTTTTTGAAGAGGGGGGTGGTGTCATGTGTGAGTGATTAGGTGTGATTGAGTACGTACGTGTTTTACCAGTGAGTACCTGCTGTATTCTAATTTGTATTACTGACCACGTTAGGGTCACACGTACTGGACTGGACCGGCTCAGATAGGCGCCTCTGATTGTCAGTCTTGCCTGCTCGTCGTGCCCGTATACACTTGCTATATAAATGTTCTAACCTGTACCACTCCGCCACTGCGACACCCCCCCCCGAAATTTCGATTTTTTTAAGCTATAGAGCCCAAATTTTTGAGTTCAATTCCATGTAAAATGACGTTTTTAATAAAATAACATCTGTATACAGTAACAATTGATAATTTTCTTCGTTTTCTTTATTGATGAGCTACAACTACATACATGTACGCATAGTCTTAGTTTTACATAGAAGCCATCATTGGGTGGCTTTTTGTTAAAGTTGAAACCAAAGTGTTTTATCATTGATTTTAGGGCTGCGCTGCCATATCACTTGACTGATGATCGATGGTCATAAAACAGAGTTCGTGCGGGACCCGAAAAGTCAGGGAGTCATGCAAAGTCAGGGAATTTTAAAAATTTCAGGGAAAATTCAGGGAATTTGGTGTCCGGTCAGGGAAAAAATTGATAGCAATAGAATCATCTCTCGCCACCCTTTTGAAAATGGGACTTTTGACTTTCCACAGCTACTACAACTGTAAATTTTACCCTCAGAATACCGTTTAAATGCGTTTTTCAGAGCCAATTTTTAAAAACTTCTCACCCTTGTTAGAATGTTCTCACTCTGATTGGACTGGGAAATTTGACTTTGGTCAGGAAATTTTGCTCTGAAAAAGCCGCATGAACCCTGTAAAAGATCGAGTCGATAAGTGATATACCCTTATAAACTCTTATCACACAGATGTCAAAAGTCACTGTTGCCATTTAGCATTTGAAAAATTGGAAAGCCGTGACTTTAAACGTAGCTATTCTCTAATCTAAGCGTCCATCTAAGCGAAATTGAGAAAATGTAAGCCCAATGGCTTCAAATCGAGACTACATCTACATGTAGTGTGCGTAAAAACAATTAAAATTATGACCACTTAGTGATTTCTGCACTTTAAAAAAATTACGTAATGAAGTCGTCAACCCCCCCTCCCCCCACCGTAATGATTAGTAATCTTTTGGCGAACCCCCCCTCCCCCCTCATGCCATTACGTAATTTTTGCACGCCCCCAAAGTCTGGGGCTCACCCTAATCTGCGCTACCTTTGCAACCAATGTTGCTTTTTACGGCAAATCTTAGTCAAGCCTTTCCAGAACCGGTCAAAGTTGGGAACTTTGTGGGAGATTTTTGTCTGAATTTTGGAAAATTCTTGCTCTCAGACCTGGCAACACTCACTGAAGTTGACTAAAAATTGCGCAAAATGGCATTTTTCTGGAGACTTTAGAAAAATGGAGTAGGCCTTTAGTACAATGTAGGTATTTCAGTGTAAAACTTCTTGATTCAGGTAGCTATTTATTGCGACCTCTGGACCCGGCGCTATTATAGTCTCAATTTTCTTTCAACCCTATTTTAAACTGCTCGTTATTGTTTAGATGCGTGTACAGTACGTACAGTACTGTAGCTAATAATAACTGAGGACAGAAAAACGTATCCTGCATTTTCTCTCAAATGAAATTCGATAAGTTCAACATAAGACCTCCGCAGCAAAGGCTTAACGGTAATATTAATTAAACATGGATGCAGTGATTTCTTAATCTTTTTTAGCCTTCTGTGATATATTGACAGAGTTTCTTCAAGTCTTCACCAATCACATAATCTTCCTTCGGGGAGTTTACCCCAAAGAAGCCTTTCAGCCTCAAAAGTTTTATGGCGTGCCTGTGCAGGTTCGTTCTACAGTCCTCTCGTCAGGCACTTTTAGCCACACAACGTATTGCTACCATCTAAGGTGCCGGTGCAATATATACTGCTATTCCATTCAAATTCATGGACATGTGTAGGGGTTCCTACATACATGGACCCTACCCTATTTGGACTCATAATTTTTTGGAAGAATCTTGCATAGAAAATTGTGTTAATAATATGCCTGTATTAGGTGTAAATGAGCTTAGAATAGTTTATTTTAATGAAAAACAAGTAAAAAATCTTGATTTTTGTATAAAATAGGACTTTTTTGCTTACCACCCACTCAGCCCCCCTCAGGAATTCTACCACCCCTCCCTCAGCCGAAATGCTGGTCCATGTTTGTATTGGGGTATTGGATTTTCTGGTATTGTTCGCACTCTATCCAATAAGCTACGACGTTTAGTTACCGGGGGTGGTTAGAAAGACATTAGAAAAGGACATAATGAGTAGGTACGAAAAGCTGTATAGTTTTAGTGCCTAAGAGAACTAATCAAATCAAATCAAGTTCTGCACAATTTGTTTCTTTTTGAAAATGCACCGTCAAAGTTTCCATCTATAGATGTGTTTCGTGCCGGACGTAATTGAGTATATCGAAAGCGCTTGTGCCTCGTTGCGGAGAACGATTTTGGCCTACAATTTGTGTCATTTTGGAGTGGCCATTCTGGACGTTTTTGGCACCGCCATAGAAAGATACGTGATTGACGTGGAAACCAGTGACACTCCGATGGCTTCCTTGTCTAAGTAAAGTTTAACTGAACAAAGGGACATCATCGATTATTTTTTACTGAATTATTTTGTAGACCCAAATCTTGCGGAGGCAATAGTCAGGGCTGGGAGAAGGAAATGGAAGCACTGGAATCGGAATTCAGGGACTGCTTACTTGAAATGCAACAGAGACTAAGAGATTCTGTTCGGAACCGGGTTTTTGGTTTGAATTTTGGCTTTTTTTATTCTTTACCAGGTGTAATTTTGTTTTTTGCAGATCTCAAGTTCCATATCTGCGTTGTGACCAATGTAGGCGAGGTTAGACAGTTGGAGGATATAGGAAAAGTAATAATTCTTGTCAGTTTTTGTGCTTTGGAAAGCTAGAGCAGCATTTAGTAATTTGAATTTCCACTTAATGTCCGCTCGTTTTCATTAGAGTTTGACAGTTAGGGATGTGCATGGCCCAAGCATGCCCGTTGTGGATTTTGTTGGGGCCTCGGGACCGGGCATTCCTCACCTGAGCGGCTAGTCCGGAAAGAGGGCGTCCTGTGCACATCTCTAGTGCTCTAATGAGAGCTTGCAAAATTCGTCTCAGAATAAGTCTCTCTAAGCAAGGCACTTAATGCCGTACTGTATAATATGTTATTGGCGCCACATTTGGTAAGATGACTGAAGTCAATTTTAGCCAGTAAAATGGGTGCCAACCGATTTCGAGTTTGAGCCGGAAGGAGTTGAACCCATAAAGGAAATGGCCGGGCCCTTTCTCAAGGTATAGATTGTATCTGCATTAAATGACGTTAATTAGATGTTGTAGTAAAGCATAATTCTAAACAGTTAAAGTGGTTACATAGCCAAAGTTGCATTACTTCAGAAGTTACCTGCATTTTTCTACAGATTTTCACTTTTTTCCTGTGTTTTATGTAATTAATTGGCTCGGATATTGTTTTTACGTCCCACGAATCGGTTTGAAAGCAGTAATTTTCGGTGAATATTTTCATACTTGTACCATAATTACTTAGCCAAAGTAGTTTTGTGTTTTGTTTCAGCTGGACATCGCTCGAGAGGTTGCCGAACCGTCAGTGCCCCGCACTTCCGTGGTGATTAATTGATTTGCCTGTCCAATCTCAAATCCAGTGTTGTGCATAAAAAAGAGACTGCCTGGCCTTTTTTCGAGTTTCTGAATAATTTCAAATGGCCGACGTTCTGTCAATTTCAACCGAATCAAAAGATTTTTCGCACGATTATTATTATTATTTTGTTAAGAGTTTGTTTTGGCCAAGTACTAGCCTGCTAGCTTCTACAGCCTCGAGTTATGCCCGTCCGAAATCAAGGGACCCGAATTTTCAGACGTTAATTTTGAACGTAATATCTCACGAACCCTTCATCGGATCTGAACCAGTGGCGGATCCAGGATTTCCCAATGGGGGCGGTCGCCCCCCCCCGCCCCCTGGATCCGCCACTGATCTGAACGTAAAGATTGGTTAACCTGCAAAATTCGGGAAAGATCCGATGAAGCGTTCGTGAGATATTTATGTTCAAATTTTGATGTTGGATAATTTGGGTCAGTTCATTTCGAAAGGGCATAGCTCCAGACTACAGAAGGCTAGCAGGCTAGGACTTGGTCAAGACAAACTCTCTAGAAATAATAATAATCGTGCCAAAAAATCTTTCCATTCGGTTGAAAAGTGACAGAATGGCGGCCATTTCAAATTATTCGGAAAACTTGAAAAATGGCCAGGCGGTTTTTTTTGCCAACACTGTATTTTGAATCTGCCAGATCAGCATTTTGTAATCGGTTAGCCAAATTTATACCGTTACAATAAATTTGGTCTAAGCTCTACAACAGCAATCACACTTGAGTGAGCGATCGTTTGCATAGAGTCAAAAATCGCTTTAGCAATGAGCGCACGTCTTTGGGCAGTTTCTGCGCATGTATTTACTTCCGCAGTACTGAGACCATGCTTTGCACACTGTCGGTTCTCTGTCAAAGCATCCTGAAACTCAACTGGCTTATTTGATTGGAACGGAATAATAATCACTGGAATGGAATGGAATCGGAATGGTGTACATAAAAACCAATAACCTACAGCAATAGAACGAAGTGATACTCACTAGAATGGAATTGAACTTCGGCAAATTAAAAAGAAACAACTACCAGTTTGAGGCCCAGAAATGGAAGATTTTGGAGGAGCTTTGGTGGTTTTGTGAGGTTTTGGTCGCGGTCTAGGTCGTGGTCTTGGTCTTGGCGTGACCTTTGGTCTTCTTGTGAATTGTGGTCGAGTCCTTCTCGGGAATGTCCTTGTTGGACGTGTGGTAAAGATATGGGGTCGAGGTCTCGGTTGGGGTCGAGGGGTTACTCGCGGTCGTGGTTGAGGGCGTGGACGGGGTCGTGGTCGCGGTCTAGGTCGTGGTCGGGGTCGAGGAGTTGTTCGACGATGACTTGGTCTTCGGGTTCTTGGTCTGGGTTGGAAGTTATTTGGATTGGGATTTCTGGGTATTTGATAAGGATTGAAGAAAGGAGTTTCATCGAAGTCCACCCCTTGCACCCAACTGGATATGTGTCGACGTAGAGGCCTTAGTGTTTCTGTGTCAGTACTGGGATAGGTAACAGCTTGAGGATCATGTTGTGACTCCCAGGCTTCCAAACAGGGAGGTAGAATTATGGAACGAATGGCTTTAACCCAATAATTATGAATGCTTTCCACTACTGTGCCTCTGAAATTGATAGTATTAATTTCACTGCTCAGTGATCGTTCCAAGATCGCGCTTTTTGAATGTTTGTTGTATCCGAAAAAGAAGATAGTACATGGAATGAAAATCGAGAGCAATCATGCAACATTTCTGGTTTTCGATCAAATTTAAACTGAACATTGGTTATGTGACCCAGAGCGAAATACCTGGAAACGGGAAAACCATTATTAGTGACGTACCAATGATTTTGGAAAAGGAGTGTAACATTCGTACATGTAACAAAAGGGTCTGAGGTCTGTCACCACCCGACTTAGGCCAGACCCCCATAGCGGACCCCCTCCGATTTTTCTGGCAATAATTTTTTCAGGAAATTTTTGCGATTTTTTACAATTAGAGATGCAAAAATTGCCAAAATCGCCTGTAAAACAGCACTTTTTAACTGTAATGGAGACCAAATTAGCGATACAATGTATTTAACGATTTTTAGACGAAAAAATGCGATATTTTGCGATTTTTGAGCGTTTTTAGTGTCCAACCCCCTCCCTAGAATTTGGTTTTAGACCCCCTGGCCGGCGCCAGACCCCCAAATCCCCTCTGCCTTCAGCGGATGACCTGTTCCATGCATGCGGTGTAAATTTTGAAGTTGCCTGGTTGGGGCGCTGCCCAACCAGGGCGAGAACATTTCGTAAAATTAGCTTTCAAAAATGCGTTTAAAAGGTATTCAACCCGTAAAATTGACAAAACTAACAGTTTAGTAGTTTGAAGAGGCCTGGCTGGGCTTCGGCCCATCCAGGGCGAGAAATTTTCGAAAAATTAGGCTTCAAAAATGCATTTAACACGCATTCTGGGCATATGTAACAGACAGGCGTGAGTCATAATTCATTCGTTTCTCCTTTTTTACTTAATTTTTCCTTCCTCTAACGCAAAAGGGAGTGTACCCACCCCGCACCCCATGGGTACGCTACTGACCATGATTACTGGGAATTTTAACTGAAACGGAGAAATTGCAATAAGCATACGTACACGAACTGAACGCTGCGTCCATTTTCTTTTTCCTTCAGTGTCCAATACATAATGATTTCGTTCTTCTTATTTGGGTGACTGTGCGTGACGGCGTTTTTCGTACCAAAACATTGGTACTGCCAAGATCCATTGTCATCTCTGTCAAACTGGCCCATTCGACTGTTTGTGCCCACTTCTCGGGCCTGTACCTGGAATCCTTTGTAATAGGTGTCATTGTTTTTGCTGCGCAGGATGACTGAAAAAAATTACTCTTGTTCTCTTCAGTTTTTAGTAGCAGAGTCGATTCAAACGTACCCACAACTGTGTCGTAGGCGTAGTAGCACTTTCGATTGGTGACGATTTCGTACGGGGGTGGCAGATGGTTCAGACCGCCCTCGTGTTCCCGGGCTTCAGGTGCCATCGTATCCAGATTGTTGTTGAGACAAGGGGCGCCATCGGGCCATCCAATTACGTTTGATAGATGTAAGAAAAAGAATAGTAGTGTCTCCTGAAGAAGGGCGTGCATGGTGCCGCCGGATTAAGTATGCACCGGCAGTGGTAGAATGCGCAAAACAGGCTGTCAGATACCGCCGTCAGAGTTGGTTGCGTCGGGCGTAAATTGACTAATCGTATTACTACCAGAGCGCAGTTTTTGTGATCTGCCTTAGTTTTTTCGGCTCGCCTTGACGCCAACTCGACGAGATGGCCGACAACACCAGCGGCTGTGCGCTGCTCCACTTTACGCCTTAAATTGTGCAAGGCTAAGTGACTGGTTTGCTGGCACATCCTCTAGGTCAATTGAAACTGTCACCTGATTTCCCTACTATTTTATTTCCTGTTCGCGAACTCATTCTTTTTTCTTGCTGCGGCATTCAGTTCACTGCCAGCACCTACGTATATGTAAACGCAAAAACAATTTTTACACAAAAACAACTGAACCCACAGGTCCTGAGACTTTTTTACCGCACAGACTATTTGCATGCAATGCTGCCATACATGTATGTTGGGAGTCGGGGGTTACTCCTTGCTGAAAAGGCCAACAAACCCCTTACCCCTCCCCTCCCCCAAGAAAAAATTAGGGAAATACTCCCAGGCCCAAGATACAAGTATTGGCAGCGGCTGTAGTACTGTACTAACAAAATGGCTCAGAGAAATCACAAGTTGTTAGCATAAAATTCTCTTAGAAGGCCTTTGGTACATACCGTATTTAATGTTTCCGCTGCTATATTTAAGTCAAATCGATGTTTTTAAAGGCCCTTTCCATCTTTTTTTCTGGTGTTTAGCTCTGTAATACTATTTGACACTGGCAGCTTAAAACTTTTAGCCTCCTACTGAAAAAAGCGTGATAAAACGCATTTACAGGCGTTTTTGAGCTTTTTGAAATTTTGGATCTGCTGTCTGGGCAAAACCCTTGGATTCCTCCTAACGGAGAGCTTCCTACCCGTCTGCCCCAGGCGGCCTTTTTGGCGGCCCGGCCCGGCCCGAATTTTCAAATTTCCAGTTGGGCCCGGGACTAAAATTTTCAGGCCCTGCCCGGGAAAAGTAAATCGCCTAAATATCAAGCAAAATCGCTTATGCGGGTACTACAGTACAAAGCAACATTTTTAATGGTTTAACAAAGCTAAATAATAATGCAAAATTAAAGAAAAGCTTGTTTTTTGCTAATGCTGTTGCTGTTTTGTGGCCTAAGCATTAAAATTACTCTGCTATCAGCTGGAAAGGAAGAAATTTTTCTATTTTTCGCCAAATATCACCTGACAGAACAATTTCCCAAGGCTGCAAATACCATCTTTTAATCCAGACCTTCAAAACAATAATTGCTATACTAATTTGTGTTAAGAATTCTAGATCTCCTATTGCACTCTGCACAACTTTTGATTTCCCCTCAGCAAGGCTGAGTGAAATCCTCTGCCGGGCCGGGCCCGGCCGACTTGTTAAATATGTGTGAATGCTGCTATCGGTACCGGCTTAAATGGTGCATATTGTCTGTTGAATCAAGAACGTGCAGAAATGAAGTTTTCTTAATGAATATCTGGTTACTTAATTGACGGCGTAGGTGTTTTTGCCGCGAGAGGTGTCTGTTCAGGAAAAATTGCAGTACATGAATCAAGTTTGACGTTGGAAGAGAATAGTTGTTGATGGAGTAGTGTGCGACAGACTTCTTTTGACTGGATAATTGCCGCATGACATGCCGTTTACCGAAGTCGTTACTGAGGAGGCGAATTTGTGCCCTGATTAATAACGTAGACAGCACACAGATTCCTTGATGTACGGAAGCGCTTGAAAATTTCGGCCCGTTTTCTAAATTCTGCTCTGCGGAACCAGCCCAGCCTATTTTTTGGCCAAAAAATCAGCTGCGTTCAATTAGTGAAATTTGGGACAATTTTTGGTTCCTCTACTATGACCCTACTATGGTCCATAAACTATGACGTTCAGAGAGGGGGGTGGGGGTACCCCGAAAAACGTCGCAGAACGTCGGAGGGGGGGTGGGGGTTGAGGCAAAACGTTGACCTATTTTTGGCCTTTTTTTGGTAAGGTTTGACGATTGCAGAATAAGCAAGAATGCAGAGAAAGTCAAACGGTTTTTGACACATTTTTGTAGTTGTACAACATACAGTATGTTAGCGTGATTTGTACAAAGTGTGCAAAAAAACAACCCAGCAGATTTTTTACTGTAGCAACCGTAAATCCCAACCGATTTGAATAAATCTTTTTTGAATGAAAGACAAATAAATTATCGATTGGTAGAGTTTTCGTTAAGATGCTCTGCTTGGTTCTCGAGATATTTGCCCTCAAATTTGAAACACTGATTTTGGCAATGAACTAGAGTGATTAAAACAACCCAGCAGCTTTTTTACTGTGGCAACCGCAAACCTCAACCGATATGAATGAATCTTTTTTAACTGAAAGTTAAATAAATTCTTGAAAGATTGGTGAAACTAACTGGTAAATACGTATGTGCACAGGCACAAATTTTTCCATTATTCATTTGTGATTGCGCAGTCAGAAAAGCAGCTTCAGATTTTGAACGAAAATTCGAAAATTTTATTTCGGGGGGGGGGGTCCTCCCAAACGTCGTAATTTTTATGGGGGTGATGATGAAAACGTCGGTAAACGTCGGAGGGGGGTGGGGGTGCAAAATTTTGAATTTTTGAACGTCGTAGTTTATGGATGGCCCCTTACCTTTCCATACTCTTAGCCAGTTATTAGTTTTGCAAGTTTTTCTGTTATCTTTTGAGAAACTGAAAGTAAACAAAGATCATTTATCAAAGGTAGTAGTGAAAAAATTTCTAACTGTCAGTACGGCTTTCGAAAGTCGCGGTCGACGAACGACTGCCTTGCAAACTTTATTCACAGCGTAGTGCGGCGGCTGGACACTTCTGCCAAAGTGGCCGCGGTGTTCTTCGATGTGAAAGCGGCCTTCGATCAGGTGCCTCACTCGGAACTACTTCTCTGTCTGCAGGACCGTTACTCGTTGCCAGACTGGCTGTTGCAGTGGCTGTCTTCGTATCTGTCTGGTCGGAAATTTCAAGTGCGTGTGGATGAAGCTGTCTCGTCTGAGCGTCAGGTACCTAGTGGCGTACCACAGGGCAGTTGCTTATGGCCTGATCTGTTCTTAGCGTATTTTGACACTGTTACGAATCAGGATTTTTCGAACACAGGTAGCTCACTGTTTCTGTACGCTGATGACTCCTGTATAGTACGTGCTATTCCTAACTCTGCCGCCGAGTTGTCCCTTCAGCAGGACATTAATCAATTCTCTCAATCCCTCCACAATCTCAAACTTTCTCTCTCTCCAACCAAAACCAAATACATCGTATATGGTTTACACTCCACTCCTCCCAAGCTTTCTATTCCACTCCTGCTGAATGGCCTCGAGATTGAACAAGTTGAAGTGCACAGGTGATGAAGAATGTTTGATAGTTTGAGTGAGTGTTATTGTGTGTATCTTCCTGTGCGGTTGTTGTGTATGATTCAGTGAGTGCGTGTGTGTGTTGTGTTCTACAAGAACTAACTAGTAAAGACTCTCTACTCCGTTTCATTCGTTCTTTTTGGTGCCGAGACCCGGGAGACCACCTTCATTCCGTTCTACTACAAAGTTCGAGTTCTACTACCAAGCTTCTCTGTTTCCAATTCTCCAGTTCAACCGTTCCTTGGTCTCGTGATCATCAGGCGCAGACGTAGCCCCCAGTTGATGCTCACATGTGGTCCCCTACTTTTCGCGATCGCATCCAACTTCTGCAAGAGCAACTACAACGTGATATCGAGCAGCAACAGCAATGGTGGATCGAACAACAGCAGCGTTGGAAGATACACACAATAACACTCACTCAAACTATCAAACATTCTTCAGTACTTAGGTGTGCTCATAGACCGTCGTCTTTCTTTTGTCGATCAAACCGAGAAAGTGTGCGTTCAGGCTAAGAGAGCGCTCGGGGCTCTGTTCAGGTCATTTCGTGGAGCGTGTCCTCTGTATGTTCTCGAACGTGTGCACAATGGTGTCATTTTGCCTCAGTTGCTCTACGCTATAGAAATCTGGTTTCCTGCTGCAAAGAGATGGCGCACAAAATTAGAGATGGTCCAAAAATTCTTTCTTCAACAGTACCATAATAACTTTGTGCGCTCCTACTCTGATCTGTTACAGTTGTATAACCGCAGTGCTACTTGCAGCATTAGCCCCATCTGGTTTGTTGCCGCCCGTAGATCTGTCTCTCTGTTTTATCTGTATTACCACGGGTTTCGTCACT
The DNA here is from genome assembly GCA_030248155.1 of Sabatieria punctata. Taxonomy (NCBI): domain Eukaryota; kingdom Metazoa; phylum Nematoda; class Chromadorea; order Araeolaimida; family Comesomatidae; genus Sabatieria; species Sabatieria punctata. The sequence continues at coordinate 12,249 of JASANB010001877.1, forward strand.
GTGATCTGAGCTTTTTGAGAGGGCCTGAACGTCGTAGTCTTAGAAATTCTCACGAGTTTTATATTGGTATAACTGCTAGGAAGGACGGTTACCACTAGCTCTACGTTTCTCCCTTCAGTGGCTCGTTTATGGAACGCTCTTCCTGCTTCTGTTCCTAGTCTTGGTTTTATTAACGCTTTTGTCTGTTATTTGACGTCGTCTGAGTTCGTAGGGTTGCTGCGCAATCTTTCTGACACGTTTTATGTTCTCAACTGTAAATTTTGTTGTCCGTCTGCGTGTTATGAGTTTTAATTGTACATACTGTATGTTTTTTTTCTTTGCCGCCCGTTTGCTGGTTTTACTGGTGTAGAGCAGACGGCATAAACGTTGATTGATTGAAAAGACCATTAACTAACACATAGTTTGTGATGAACTGTATTGAAATGTCTGGTTGCGTCAACCGATTGAATGAATCCTTTTAAACGAAAGATAGATTAAGTTGGGGCTTTCCAATTTTTCAACTGCTAAACGGCACCTGTCTGTGACCTTTGATTTGAGATCTTATTACTAAGGGGGCGTGCAAAAATTACGTAATGGTATTTTTGCCCATTTTCGGACCCCCCCTCCCCCCCTGATAATCGCCCGTAATAATTTCCTGACCCCCCTCCCCTAATTACGTAATAATTTGGCTACCCCGCCCGAAATTTCAATTTTTTGAAGAGTTAGAGCCGAAAATTTTCCGTTCAATTCTATGTAAAATGACGTTCTTATTAAAATAGCATCTGTATACAGTAACAATTGATAGTTATCTTAGTTTTCTTTATTGATGAGCTACAACTACGTACATGTACGTATAGTCTTAGTTTTACATAGATAGAAGCCATCATTGGATGGCGTTTTGTTACTGACGGGGTGACGGATTGTATTGGAAGTGTTTTATACTGGGTTTTAGGGCTGCTTCAATATTGCTTGACTGATAATCGATAGTCATAAACCAGAGTTCGTGCGGGACCCAAAAGGTCAGGGAATTTGGTGTCCAGTCAGGGAAAAAATTGATAGCAGTAATCCTCTCTCGCCCAAAGGGCCCTGTCAGAGCTTTACACACCACCCTTTTGAAAATGGGGCTTCTGACTTTCCACATCTACTACAACTTAACAGAATGCCGGTTAAATGCGTTTTTCAGAGCAAATTTTTAAAAATTCTGAGCCTTGTTAGAATGTTGTCACTCTGATTGGTCGGGGAAATTTGACTTTGTTCAGCGAATTTTGCTCGGAAAAAGCCGCACGAACCCTGTAAAAGATCGAGTCGATAAGTGTTATACCCTTATATACTCTTAATAAGATGTCAAAGGTCACTCTTGCCATTTAGCATTTGAAAAATTGGAAAGCCCTGACGTAAACGGTAGCTACCTTCTCTAATCTAAACGTTCATCTAAGTGAAATCGAGAAAATTTAAGCCCAAATGGCTTCAAATCGAGACTACAAGTACATGTACTACACATCAAAACAATTAAAATTATGGCCACTTTAGTGATTTCTGCACTTCAAAAAATTACGTAATGAAGTCGCCAACCTCCCCTCCCCCCACCGTAATGAATAGTAATCTTTTGGCGAACCCCCCTCCCCCCTCATGCCATTACGTAATTTTTGCACGCCCCCTAAGAGTTTGTGACTCTTATTTATAGATTTTGTTTGTTTACTCGTTGTCCTACCATGCAGTGGCTGCTCTACAGTAGTGTCGGGTTTTAATTCAGTGGACGATAAAGTTTCAAAGGGTTGACATTTTATTTTAGGGGGGGGGCAAATAAAGCACCCTGAGTAACACGAGACGGTAAAAGTTTTAAAGTTTAGGGGGTAAGAATTTTTGGGGGTACAAATTTTAAGGCGGTACATTTTGGGTGCAGTCCGAAAAATACAGGCTGCAAAAGGCACCCTGAAAATACAGGACAGAGTGTATCGAAAAATATGGGCAATCTGAAGGAAAATCGTTTGTTTTGCTAATTTCCGCAACCGAATCGGCCGATTGTCAGGATGGTGCTTCGGCTTAGCGAATCGGAGTCGGCCAGATGAGATGTGAGTGAAAGCACAGAGTTTCGCTGAAGAAGTATCAGCTAGAAGAGTTTCTGCCAATGGCACTAAATTCAGCGCCCAAAGTGTTGCCCGCTGCTGCGACCGGTCCGAAGAAACCGAATTGCACCTTTAAGATGCATTTTGCGAGAAAGTCGGCTTTGGTGCCGAAGAGAGGGGGCAAGCAGGGCCATCTCACGGATCTGGCTGATATTTATATCTGTTAAAATAGAGCACAGTCGAAGACCAACCAACGGTGCATGCTCGGCCCCCAGCAACCCCCTAGAACCGGAGCTACACCCCCTCAAAGTTGGGTCGCCAGCAATTTTCTTACTCATTTTAATAGCTTTGACACCCTCCATTCAAACGATCACCCTTCATTAGTTTCTTAAGCTAGGATCCCGACTCGCAAAGTTTTGTAGCTGGTCCAATGGCCTTTCATTTTCTGGTACTCCCGTTTCCAGATCATAGCTGGTTACCGAGATATTCGCCAAAAACTGCGAAATTTCCGCAAAATGCCACACCGTTTTTTTTTCGAAAAATCTTTATAACTTTTTGTGCAAAGGCCCTGCCAAGCTAATGTTTCAACAAAAGTTAGGCATGAGTTGACCAAACAAAATGAGCGCACTAAAGTGTGCTGTTTAGGGGGTATGGGGGTGTTTGGCCTCTCAAAGGTGTTCGAAAAATATTTTTTTCTGCAAAGCTTAGTGTTTCGCATACTGTTATATGCAGTTTTGTGTGCTGAGTTAGAAAATGCATTCAGTTTAGCTAGATTCGATCTGCATCGGGAGACATTGGCGTCCAAAGTTGAGACCAACCCTATTTCTTGACTGGCACTACTCAATAGTATGCCTACTTTTGAAGATATCGGCATTTTTATGATTTGGGAAGAAAACGGCTGCACTTGCTATAACATGCTCATTTGAAAGGTGACTCAATTCAGTCGCATCTAGGGTCCGATCCGATCCGATGTGCCTTACGGCCTGCGATCAGACTCGAGGTCCATTTCGCTTCCCCGTGATTCGTCATCTCGGACGTTCCCCTTCTTTCACTGCCAGCCACTCCTAGCCATGCTGCTGGGTGCCGGTCACCAAGAGGGCGGCCGGCGTGTCGATGCCATGATGCTGACAGCTCCCGACGGCCGAGGGCTCCCCGGCATAGTTGATTTCTCAGACAGCTTCTGACATCGTAGATGTTCTTCCCAACGCGGCATGCTTTGTGGAGCGGCTTCGGTGCAACGGCAGATCCAGTTGGTTCCCATTTTACCTACTCGCTGTAACCAGCTTTCGGTGGCCTGGGTGGAGCGTTATGCCGACGACCAACCCTTTGCAGCAAGAAACTTGCCGCGCCGAGAGGATGAACCACTACAACCACTAGGGATGCAGGGGCCGCCGTGACTCAGAGGCAGCAAGCTACCCACTGAGCCAACGACGCGGCCCGCATCTAGGGTACAGAGCCATAAAAATTTATATAACCTAATGCAGTTTTTGCCGTTGATTACGAAAATAACATCTGTTTTTCAATCTGACTTCTCCTGAGCTACTTATGTAACTTTTATGCCCTGGTACTCAGACAATAAGTTATCTGTCACATCTGGACGTAACATGGTATCTATCTGGTGCAGTTTTTTTCGCTGATTCAGAATATCATCATATTTTTGCGCTACGGCCACTCAGTCGCAAGTTATGGACCTCAAAGTTTCATTAAGAAACATGCCGTGAGAAGCCGTAATCCTGAAATAAATGTTCAGCATTCATGCATTTCTGAAGGCAACCTTTTCTCAGTCAATAGTGTACCCGACCTATTTTGACCCGCTAAGTTAAAAAATGACCTTTGTTTTTCTCTACTGCTGTTCAATTTTGAGATATTACTGATCAAACAAAATTTGCATTAATATTCATATATCTCCAAAAGGAGTAACTATAGATTAAAACAAACAACATAGAAAAACTGCATTGCACCGCGGTTAATAGTCATACTAGCGAGTAGTGCCAGTCAAGAAATAGGGTTGATCTCAACTTTGGACGCCAATTTCTCCCGATCCAGAGCGAATCTAGCTAAACTGAATGCATTTTCTAACTCAGCACACAAAACTGCATATAACAGTATACCATGTTACGTCCAGATGTGACAGATAACTTATTGTCTGAGTACCAGGGCATAAAAGTTACATAAGTGGCTCAGGAGAAGTCAGATTGAAAAACAGATGTTATTTTCGTAATCAACGGCAAAAACTGCATTAGGTTATATAAATTTTTATGGCTCTGTACCCTAGATGCGGGCCGCGTCGTTGGCTCGGTGGGTAGCTTGCTGCCTCTGAGTCACGGCGGCCCCTGCATCCTAGTGGTTGTAGTGGTTCATCCTCTCGGCGCGGCAAGTTTCTTGCTGCAAAGGGTTGGTCGTCGGCATAACGCTCCACCCAGGCCACCGAAACTGGTTACAGCGAGTAGGTAAAATGGGAACCAACTGGATCTGCCGTTGCACCGAAGCCGCTCCACAAAGCATGCCGCGTTGGGAAGAACATCTACGATGTCAGAAGCTGTCTGAGAAATCAACTATGCCGGGGAGCCCTCGGCCGTCGGGAGCTGTCAGCATCATGGCATCGACACGCCGGCCGCCCTCTTGGTGACCGGCACCCAACAGCATGGCTAGGAGTGGCTGGCAGTGAAGAGGGGAACGTCCGAGATGACGAATCACGGGAAACGAAATGGACCTCGAGTCTGATCGCAGGCCGTAAGGCGCATCCGGATCGGATCGGACCCTAGATGCGACTGAATTGAGTCACCTTTCAAATGAGCATGTTATAACAAATTCACAGCCCATTTTCTTCCCAAATCATAAAAATGCCGATATCTTCAAAAGTAGGCATACTATTGAGTAGTGCCAGTCAAGAAATAGAGATTCCAGAGTCTCAACTTTGGACGCCAATGTCTCCCGATGCGGATCGAATCTAGCTAAACTGAATGCATTTTCTAACTCAGCACACAAAACTGCATATAACAGTATGCGAATCACTAAGCTTTGCAGAAAAAAATATTTTTCGAACACCTTTGAGAGGCCAAACACCCCCATACCCCTAAACGAGCACACACCAGTGCGCTCATTTTTGTTTGGTCAACTCATGCCTAACTTTTGTTGAAACATTAGCACGGCGGGGCCTTTGCACAAAAAGTTATAAAGATTTTTCGAAAAAAAAAAACGGTGTGGCATTTGCGGAAATTTCGCAGTTTTTGGCGAATATCTCGGTAACCAGCTATGATCTGGAAGCGAGAGTACCAGAAAATGAAAGGCCATTGGACCAGCTACAAAACTTTGCGAGTCGGAATCCTAGCTTAAGAAACTAATGAAGGGTGATCGTTTGAATGGAGGGTGTCAAAGCTATTAAAATGAGTAAGAAAATTGCTGGCGACCCAACTTTGAGGAGGTGTAGCTCCGGTTCTAGGGGGTTGCTGGGGGCCGAGCATGCACCGTTGGTTGGTCTTCGACTGTGCTCTATTTTAACAGATATAAATATCAGCCAGATCCGTGAGATGACTCCGCCCCCCTCTCTTCGGCACCAAAGCCGACTTTCTCATAAAATGCATCTTAAAGGGTGCGAATTCGGTTTCTTCGGACCAGTCGCAGCAGCGGGCAACACTTTGGGCGCTGAATTTAGTGCCATTGGCGGAGACTCTTCTAGCTGATACTTCTTCGGCGAAACTCTGTGCTTTCACTCACATCTCATCTGGCCGACTCCGATTCGCTAAGCCGAAACTACCATCCTGACAATCGGCCGATTCGGTTGCGGAAATTAGCAAAACAAACGATTTTCCTTCAGGTTACCCATATTTTTCGATACACTCTGTCCTGTATTTTCAGGGTGCCTTTTGCAGCCTGTATTTTTGAGACTGCACCCAAAATGTACCGCCTTAAAATTTGTACCCCCAAAAATTCTGCCCTAAACTTTAAAACTTTTACCGTCTCGTGTTACTCAGGGTGCTGTTGCCCCCTAAAATAAAATGTCAACCCTTTGAAACATCGTCCACTGAATTAAAAACCCGACACTACTGTAGAGCAGCCACTGCATGGTAGGACAACAGTAAACAAACCGAAATCCTAAATAAGAGTCACAAACTCTTAGGGGGCAATGCAAAAATTACGTAATGGCATGAGGGGGGTGGGGGGTTCGCCAGGCATTACGTAATTTTTTGAAGTGCAGAAATTATCACTAAAGTGGCCATAATTTTAATTGTTTTGATGTGTAGTACATGTACTTGTAGTCTCGATTTGAAGCCATTTGGGCTTAAATTTTCTCGATTTCACTTAGATGAACGTTTAGATTAGAGAAGGTAGCTACCGTTTACGTCAGGGTTTTCCAATTTTTCAAATGCTAAATGGCAAGAGTGACCTTTGACATCTTATTAAGAGTATATAAGGGTATAACACTTATCGACTCGATCTTTTACAGGGTTCGTGCGGCTTTTTCCGAGCAAAAATTCGCTGAACAAAGTCAAATTTCCCTGACCAATCAGAGTGACAACATTCTAACAAGGCTCAGAATTTTTAAAAATTTGCTCTGAAAAACGCATTTAACCGGCATTCTGTTAAGTTGTAGTAGATGTGGAATGTCAGAAGCCCCATTTTCAAAAGGGTGGTGTGTAAAGCTCTGACAGGGCCCTTTGGGCGAGAGAGGATTACTGCTATCAATTTTTCCCTGACTGGACACCAAATTCCCTGACCTTTGGGTCCCGCACGAACTCTGGTTTATGGACTATCGATTATCAGTCAAGCAATATTGAAGCAGCCCTAAAACCCAGTATAAAACACTTCCAATACAATCCGTCACCCCGTCAGTAACAAAACGCCATCCAATGATGGCTTCTATCTATGTAAAACTAAGACTATACGTACATGTACGTAGTTGTAGCTCATCAATAAAGAAAACTAAGATAACTATCAATTGTTACTGTATACAGATGCTATTTTAATAAGAACGTCATTTTACATAGAATTGAACGGAAAATTTTCGGCTCTAACTCTTCAAAAAATTGAAATTTCGGGCGGGGTAGCCAAATTATTACGTAATTAGGGGAGGGGGGTCAGGAAATTATTACGGGCGATTATCAGGGGGGGGGAGGGGGTCCGAAAATGGGCAAAAATACCATTACGTAATTTTTGCACGCCCCTTTAGTAATAAGATCTCAAATCAAAGGTCACAGACAGGTGCTGTTTAGCAGTTGAAAATTGGAAAGCCCCAACTTAATCTATCTTTCGTTTAAAAGGATTCATTCAATCGGTTGACGCAACCAGACATTTCAATACAGTTCATCACAAACTATGTGTTAGTTAATGGTCTTTTCAATCAATCAACGTTTATGCCGTCTGCTCTACACCAGTAAAACCAGCAAACGGGCGGCAAAGAAAAAAAAACATACAGTATGTACAAATTAAAACTCATAACACGCAGACGGACAACAAAATTTACAGTTGTGAACATAAAACGTGTCAGAAAGATTGCGCAGCAACCCTACGAACTCAGACGACGTCAAATAACAGACAAAAGCGTTAATAAAACCAAGACTAGGAACAGAAGCAGGAAGAGCGTTCCATAAACGAGCCACTGAAGGGAGAAACGTAGAGCTAGTGGTAACCGTCCTTCCTAGCAGTTATACCAATATAAAACTCGTGAGAATTTCTAAGACTACGACGTTCAGGCCCTCTCAAAAAGCTCAGATCACAGTGACGAAACCTGTGGTAATACAGATAAAACAGAGAGACAGATCTACGGGCGGCAACAAACCAGATGGGGCTAATGCTGCAAGTAGCACTGCGGTTATACAACTGTAACAGATCAGAGTAGGAGCGCACAAAGTTATTATGGTACTGTTGAAGAAAGAATTTTTGGACCATCTCTAATTTTGTGCGCCATCTCTTTGCAGCAGGAAACCAGATTTCTATAGCGTAGAGCAACTGAGGCAAAATGACACCATTGTGCACACGTTCGAGAACATACAGAGGACACGCTCCACGAAATGACCTGAACAGAGCCCCGAGCGCTCTCTTAGCCTGAACGCACACTTTCTCGGTTTGATCGACAAAAGAAAGACGACGGTCTATGAGCACACCTAAGTACTGAAGAATGTTTGATAGTTTGAGTGAGTGTTATTGTGTGTATCTTCCAACGCTGCTGTTGTTCGATCCACCATTGCTGTTGCTGCTCGATATCACGTTGTAGTTGCTCTTGCAGAAGTTGGATGCGATCGCGAAAAGTAGGGGACCACATGTGAGCATCAACTGGGGCTTCGTCTGCGCCTGATGATCACGAGACCAAGGAACGGTTGAACTGGAGAATTGGAAACAGAGAAGCTTGGTAGTAGAACTCGAACTTTGTAGTAGAACGGAATGAAGGTGGTCTCCCGGGTCTCGGCACCAAAAAGAACGAATGAAACGGAGTAGAGAGTCTTTACTAGTTAGTTCTTGTAGAACACAACACACACACGCACTCACTGAATCATACACAACAACCGCACAGGAAGATACACACAATAACACTCACTCAAACTATCAAACATTCTTCATCACCTGTGCACTTCAACTTGTTCAATCTCGAGGCCATTCAGCAGGAGTGGAATAGAAAGCTTGGGAGGAGTGGAGTGTAAACCATATACGATGTATTTGGTTTTGGTTGGAGAGAGAGAAAGTTTGAGATTGTGGAGGGATTGAGAGAATTGATTAATGTCCTGCTGAAGGGACAACTCGGCGGCAGAGTTAGGAATAGCACGTACTATACAGGAGTCATCAGCGTACAGAAACAGTGAGCTACCTGTGTTCGAAAAATCCTGATTCGTAACAGTGTCAAAATACGCTAAGAACAGATAGGCCATAAGCAACTGCCCTGTGGTACGCCACTAGGTACCTGACGCTCAGACGAGACAGCTTCATCCACACGCACTTGAAATTTCCGACCAGACAGATACGAAGACAGCCACTGCAACAGCCAGTCTGGCAACGAGTAACGGTCCTGCAGACAGAGAAGTAGTTCCGAGTGAGGCACCTGATCGAAGGCCGCTTTCACATCGAAGAACACCGCGGCCACTTTGGCAGAAGTGTCCAGCCGCACTACGCTGTGAATAAAGTTTGCAAGGCAGTCGTTCGTCGACCGCGACTTTCGAAAGCCGTACTGACAGTTAGAAATTTTTCACTACTACCTTTGATAAATGATCTTTGTTTACTTTCAGTTTCTCAAAAGATAACAGAAAAACTTGCAAAACTAATAACTGGCTCAAAGAGTATGGAAAGGTAAGGGGCCATCCATAAACTACGACGTTCAAAAAATTCAAAATTTTGCACCCCCACCCCCTCCGACGTTTACCGACGTTTTCATCATCACCCCCATAAAAATTACGACGTTTGGGAGGACCCCCCCCCCCGCAATAAAATTTTCGAATTTTCGTTCAAAATCTGAAGCTGCTTTTCTCACTGCGCAATCACAAATGAATAATGGAAAAATTTGTGCCTGTGCACATACGTATTTACCAGTTAGTTTCACCAATCTTTCAAAAATTTGTTTAACTTTCAGTTAAAAAAGATTCATTCATATCGGTTGAGGTTTGCGGTTGCCACAGTAAAAAAGCTGCTGGGTTGTTTTAATCACTCTGGTTCATTGCCAAACTCAGTGTTTCAAATTTGAGGCCCAATATCTCGAGAACCAAGCAGAGCATCTTAACCCAAACTCTACCAATCGATAATTTATTTGTCTTTCATTCAAAAAAGATTTATTCAAATCGGTTGGGATTTTCGGTTGCTACAGTAAAAATCTGTTGGGTTGTTTTTTGCACACTTTGTACAAATCACGCTAACATACTGTATGTTGTACAACTACAAAAATGTGTCAAAAACCGTTTGACTTTCTCTGCATTCTTGCTTATTCTGCAATCGTCAAACCTTACCAAAAAAAGGCCAAAAATAGGTCAACGTTTTGCCTCAACCCCACCCCTCCACCTTGCGACGTTTTTCGGGGGTACCCCCACCCCTCTCTGAACGTCATAGTTTATGGACCATAGTAGGGTCATAGTAGAGGAACCAAAAATTGTCCCAAATTTCACTAATTGAACGCAGCTGATTTTTTGGCCAAAAATAGGCTGGGCTGGTTCCGCAGAGCAGAATTTAGAAAACGGGCCGAAATTTTCAAGCGCTTCCGTACATCAAGGAATCTGTGTGCTGTCTACGTTATTAATCATGGCACAAATTCGCCTCCCTCAGTAACGACTTCGGTAAACGGCATGTCATGCGGCAATTATCCAGTCAAAAGAAGTCTGTCGCACACTACTCCATCAACAACTATTCTCTTCCAACGTCAAACTTGATTCATGTACTGCAATTTTTCCTGAACAGACACCTCTCGCGGCAAAAACACCTACGCCGTCAATTAAGTAACCAGATATTCATTAAGAAAACTTCATTTCTGCACGTTCCTGATTCAACAGACAATATGCACCATTTAAGCAGCAATACGTAACTGAACGAAGTACA
>JASANB010001878.1:0-38531 GCA_030248155.1 Sabatieria punctata
CTAGGTCAAAAGGCCATGGAATAAGGGTGCCGACCACCCCTAAACCTGAGCTGAACTAGCAGTATAGTGATGCCACTTCAAGCGGTTCTTTTTAGTTTTACACAGCCGTCATATGCTAGAATAAAAATGCAACATTCCAGTGGTTATACAGGGTGTCTCAAAAAAATGATCACATTTCTTTTTGCTGCCATTTCCGCAAATTTTGACCAAATAGGCTGAAATTTGGACCATATGTGCCCAAACTCGGGCAATTTTATGTGTTAAAATTTGGTGCACTAGGCTTGACCAATTCTCGAGAAATTTCAAAAAAAGTGAAATTTGGTAATTTCAATACCAAAAGCCGGTCACCGAAAAAACGTTACATTACATTATCGCCTAAGCTCTAACGATAGCGTTGGAGTTCATGCGTCAACTTTTTACACACGAATTACCCTGAACTTCTGCGTTTACACTCCAAATTTGATCCAATTCCGTCAAAAATTAGAAAAGATACAGGAAAAGGAAATGTTTCCATTTTTCGGTGACCGACTTTCACAATTGAAATTACCAAATTTCACTTTTTTTGAAATTTCTCGGGATTGAGTCAAGCCTAGTGCACCAAACTTTAACACATAAAATTGCCCGACTTTTGGCACCTATGGTTCAAATTTCAGCCTATTTGGTCAAAATTTACGGAAATGGCAGTAAAACGAAAGGTGATCATTTTTTTTGAGACACCCTGTAGCATACCTAAATAAGACCAGAAAAACTCAATATCTAAAATGTGAATACCTCACACTCCCAATACCGAATACTTCATTAATAATGACAAATTGATGCTTAACGCGATTTTGCTTGGCAAAGCACCCACGCAGGCAATGCAGAAACAGTTTCGCTCTCAAACAGTTGGGTTGTAGTGTTCAGGACAAATAATAGAGCGATTCTAGGTGTTCCAAATTGCTGCCTCCGATTTGTTCAGATCACATGATCATCTTTGACCCGTATTTATGACTCACTTTGTAGTGTTTGTGGCAGCGGTTGCTGTTTGTTGTAGTGATCAATTAAACAGTAGAAATAGAAAAGTTTGTGCAGTTTATGCTTGTAGAATTTCTAGACCTGAAAGGGGCCATGCATAATAAAGTGGCGTTCATAAGTTCAAAATTTTGCATCCCCATCCCTCCCAACATTTTTGACGTTTTCAGCATGACCGCCCTAAAAGCTCGAAAGTTTTTCGATGACCCGCCTGGATTAAACTTGATACAGACTCCATGGATTAAAAATGTACAATTCATAATATATATAGTATTGTAAAAGCTATGAAAAAGAGAATTTTTAAATTTTTAACAGTAAACTACCATTTTTTTGGCAGTTAGAAAGATGATCTGGGTCGAGTTTTCCTTGTAATATACAGTGCCGCTCTCAAACAGCTCGACCAACAGCCAGAATTGGCGAATATCGCCAACAAAGCCAACAGACGGGCTGGGCCGACCAACAGGACCCACAAATGACCCACGCGAACAACAAAACGACAACACCGCCAACAGACGGCCAGCCGGCCGGCCGTTGGGGCATTCTGCGCGCCTGAAGCTGAGGTCTAGCGATGGCAACAAATCTACATATTTTTAAAGCTCGCTCCCTCTACCGTTTACGTACAGTATGTTTGCTAATTGATTCATTACATAATTGCAACAAGTACAGTCACCCCACACAATTCATATGGCACCCACAAAAGCAAGATTTTAAGAACCCGGTTTTTAGAGTGTGGTCCAGCAACTTTTGATTAGGCAAAACGGCCGCTGGTCAGTGCTTAGAAAGCAGTGCACGCAATTTTTTAGGCAAATCGGCCGCCGGTCAGTGCTGTAGTTGCAGACAAAATCTTCGTAGGCACCTAAAAAGCGTTGACGTTTTCGATGATACCAACCCCCACACCTGCGACCTTTTTCCAACGTTCGACCGACCACCGCAGCCCCTCTCTGAAAGTTGTAGTTTATGGACAGCCCCAAATAGAGATACAGCCATACACGGACATGGACCGGGGTTTTCTCACCCCGCAAGTTGGGCTCGACACCGCAAACGACCCCACCCACCCACCTGAAGTCGACTTTTGTTCCTGTCCCCACCCACAAAAATCGCCGCGACCCCACCCAAACCGGCCGGCCCACCCCCAAATTTTCGAATTTTGACTACCCCCACCCATTTTTCCCGCCCATGTATGGATGCACCTTGTCACTTGTACAGGACAGCTGAGCCTGAACCATATGAGCAGAAAATGCGGAAACTCTGAGGGGCAGCGCTTGGGTCTTCTGAGATTTCAGGTTATCACCAACGTTTGGCTCACTTGTAATCTGAACGGCTGATGAATTTTTCAGAAAGCTTTTTATTTTTTTAAAATTATTCTTGTGTACATTAACAGAGGTCTGCCCCACCCAAAGTTGGCATAGATTGGGCCCTCTGCGATCATCGCCTCCCCACCAGCAACGGCCCAGGCGGGCATGCCCATACATGTAACAGGGGGGTCTGGGGGGGTCTGCCCCCCACCCGACTTAGGCCAGACCCCCCCCCGGATGCCCCCCGAGACGATTTCACCGACCCCCCCCCTCAGATTATTCTGGCAAGTAAATTTTCGAGCAAATTTTTGCAATTTTTTACACTTTCACACCAAAAAATTGCCAGAATCGCCTGCAAAACAGCACTTTTTAGCTGTATTTCAGCCCAAATTAGCGATTTTTGGCAATTTTTAGCCCAAAAATTGCGATTTTTCTCGATTTTTGAGCGTTTTTTAGTGCCCACCCCCCTCCCCCAAAATTTTGGCTCAGACCCCCCCCGGCCGGCGCCAGACCCCCCAACCCCCTCCCCCCATCGGCGGATGACCTGTTACATGTATGGGCATGCCCGTTGAGGATTTTCGGCGGGCCTGGCCGGGATCAATTTTTGAGAGGCGGGCCGGGCCGGCCGGGTGGAGCACTGCAGAAATTTTTAGAGCGAACTTAAAATTAAGCACAAAATAGAAATACACACGCGTTTTCTGTTTTAAAATGCTCGTTTTGAAAGCTTAACTGTAATTTTAATTTTCAATTTGACAATTCAGAGCAAAATTTTTCAAAACTTTAGTTAGACAAAGCAAAAACCAATGGGCCGGGCCGGGCTGGATTTTGGGTGAGCCGGGCCGGGCCTGATTTTGATGCTGTGAGGATATGCCTCACCTGAGAGGCCCACTGGACCGGGCCGAGCCCAAAAAACGTGCCCCCATAGATGCTACCTTATTCCATGGTGGGGGGCATATGGACATAGAATCGATCCATAGAACAGAAAACAACTGGCGTTAGTAAGCCATAAGCGCAACACAAGATCCACACGACTCAGACGCATTCAGCAGTGCCGTGGCGATTGCCTTTGCGCGGGTGTAGTTATTGGCTAGTTGGGCTTTGGAGCTAAAAAGTTGATATCCTGTTATTTACATCTTGGATACTGACTCCAATAACTACACCTTTATTCATATATCCGCTATTGTGATAGAGGATACTTTGCAGAGATTACTAAACTGCGCGGTTCACACAAAAACGGTTTTAAACCCGAATTTCTCTAATTCTTCATGAAATCAAGTGCGGTTTTCTGCGTAATTTATCGCAAACGGTCATGCTATCGCCGTTTTAGCATAAAGTTTTTCTTGTAGTCCGAGTTATTCAAATCTATGCCCATAATTAAAAACGGTACCAAGTGCGCCATAGAAAAGTCCTTCGCAGGCGGCTGCTATTAAATCGCATTTTTCGAAATTTTTAATGAAATCGAATGCGGTTTGTTGCCTGAATTGTCATATCCGGTCATGCTATCGGCCCTTTTAGCGTATTTCCGTTGTCGTAGCGCAAATTGTTTAAAAATGGTTGCCTATACCTAGTTTCAGTTGTCTGTTCTACATGAGGCGTGCAAAGTTTTATTTTGAACAGCACAATTTCAGCGTGCTCAATCACGATCAACACGCATTGCTGGCTGAGTAACATCAAAACGATTCCTGGCACTTGCACTGCTTTATCAGTTTGTCATCCGGACAGTCTGAAAGGAAAGCTGCAGATGCACCTCAACCATGAGCAGCGGACACGTACCAACATGTTTTTAGTTCTGGTAGACCGCATTTACATAGGCCCCTCCACAATGTAACATGCCTCCACCTCCAGAACACGAATACCGCATACATGCCCAATCATTCAGCTTAAACGAAGCTTGCAAATCAGTTGCTTTGCCACAGAAACAGTAGTCCGCATATTGCACGCCTAAAGATTTTAAATTCTGCGTGGTAGTAGTTCTTCTGTCTGACTGAAATGGTTGCAGGAACCCAGCTAGTCAGCTGTTTATGGTCACTACATCAACCTTTATCGGCGAAGGAAAAATAAAATCGGTGACAAAAGCCAGTTTATTAGCTGTTTATTTTGATTATAGAATGCCTTCTAAATGTGTTGTTTAAATTTTCCCAACCAGGTTCAGCTGTGGACACTATTTGCGTTTGAAAATGCTGGGTATGCTACTACAGTAAGTACCCGCAATATTGTATCCCCATGAAGCGCAATTCTCAATGCAGCGGGTTGGAGTCATCTGACTGCTTTGGCCGAAATAGTTGGGAAGCATTCGATGGTCAGGCTGTCCGTAGTCTTTGTAACAACCGAAAAACTTCCAAGGCCGCTCAGTTATCTCTAAACGATCAGTTGAGTAGGTTTCAGCTTACACAGACCACCTAGTCCTTACGCTCTTTGGACAGTTCATAGACAGAAAGGGCGTAATAGCCTCCGCACTTGTGCTCTTTAGCGCCGCTGCAAGCTGAGTTGCACTTTGACTCACTCAGAGATACTCTTTGATTTAACTCATTTCCGCAGCAGCAGTACGATCCATATTGAGTGCCTGTAATTGCCTGTATGCACCTTAAAGGGTAAAAACTGACAAACCACCTGCAAGCTTATAGCCGTAAGCACCGCACATAGTGATGCAGCGGGCATTAGATGTCTGACGGGTGTTCTTGGTTAGAATTACATCTAAAGACCTCCTTTCCTTCTGGTCCTGGAAACAACCCAGGTACTTTTCGCCGATGGCACTTCCTGTAAGCTCAGCCAATCTCTACCTACGTAATTGCAGATTGACGACAAACTCAAAATCAAACCACTGAAATGGAGAAAGCAAACGTAAAGCAAGACCAGTTTCAACATGACCACGCTTCGAACAATTGCCGATTTCAAATCGAAACACGCTTTTGTAGCTTATTTCTTTCATGCTTCGGTTTTACAATACCGGTTCTGCATAATTGAATTTGCAACGGAGATCCGTCTCTCCATTTCTTTTTGCTTTTTAGGATTCTGAATTCAATCACAAACACTACCTCTACTCTATGACAACGCACACCTACGCACGCATTTTACTACTGTCAGTCGATACCATGGAGGCTTTACTATTTTATAAACGTAACTACAGCATTTAAACCGATTGACTCTCTTCAATTACCAATGTAAATATAGTTTTAGCACTGACACTGCTTATTGACAGGTAGGTTCATTGGCTTGCTGGTTCAGTGCAGAATGGTCACTTTAAGAGTTAGTGTGTGATAGAAGGGAAACGTCCGAGATGACGAGCCACGAGGATTGCGCAAGGGACCGCAGAGGTTTGAGCGTAGGGCTGTAAAGGCCCACCCGCACATCGGATCGGAGTTAGTGTGTACGACATACATGTAACACGTCATCCGCCGAAGGGGGAGGGGGTTGGGGGTCTGGCGCCAGCCGGGGTCTGAGCCCAAATTTTGGGAGGGGACTTGGCACTAAAAAGCGCTGAAAAGTACTGTTATTTTACTATAGTATAGTAAAACAAAAATTAGTAATACTAGTGGTATTTTACTAGTAGTAAATTAATAGTAAAAAGTAAAATTAAGAGCCAATAGTAAAGTAAAAATTAAATTAAATTAACAAAGACCGTCAATAGTAAAATGAAAATTTTACTACTATTTTACTAGTTTTTGGTTAATTCCAGCCAAATTCTTGATCAATTTTGCAATAAAAGATGTGTGGGTCCACTTTTGTCAGTCGACTTTCACACGTTTTTGTGTCTACAGTTCTGGAGAACTTCGTATCACGATCAAATTTAGCAAATATTTGGACCAACATCAATTATTCACAATATCTTGACATCATTGATTCAAAATTCCACGCTATGACTAGTAAAATCGTAGTAAAATAGTAGTAAAATTAGTAGAATTATTAGTAAAACAAAAATTAGTAAAATCGGAGCTGCCTGGTAGTAAAACAAAAATAAAAATTAAATTGACAGGCTGAATTTGTAGTAAATTTAGTAAATAGTAAAATAAAAATCCACTAGTAAAATAACAGTACTGAAAAGTCGCAAAAAAACCGCAATGTTTCGGCTAAAAATCGTCAGAAATCGCTAACTCGGGCTGAAATCCAACCAAAAAGTGCAGTTTTACAGACGTTTTTGACAATTTGTGTCTGAAATTGCAAAAAATCGCAAAGGCTTGCTCAAAAAATTACTTGCCAAAAGACCGGAGGGGGGCCGGAAAAATTGTCTCGGGTGGGGGGGGTAGATCCCGCACTGCAGACCCCCTGTTACATGTATGGTCTACGATTTCTTTTCAAGTGTTGATTTGTGTGGGGCTCGTAAAGAGAAAGGAAAGCATATATTCAGCTGAAAGCTGCAGACTCATAGGAGTCGGTGCGAAAATGCGTTTTTGTTTGATTTGCATTGCAGACTCAATTGCTATTGAACAATCGTCTATCCAATCCAATAAATTGAAGAGCAGAACTGATGGATTGTGCCACCAAAGCAAACAATAACCGACCGTCCAATTGCTCACCTCACCCAACTTATTTTTCCATAAAATGTTTCGAATTCTAACAGCTGATCAGTACATTGACTTCCGACCCTGTGCACTGCTCAACTTCACCAACAATTCCTGTGGCAGCAGCGGAAACGGAATCCTCCCTGATTTACTGTTACCGGTGCTCACTCATCTCAATCTACCTTACGAGCTGATTCCCATAGGACGTGAAGAGTCTGTTTCCTCATGTCAAAATGGAAGCTGGGATCCTCCCACTGCTGCTTTAGCCAGCTTATCAAATGGCTCGTTTGACATGATTGCATCCACTTTTATGTTATCAGGTTCCGATTATGATTGTGTGACCCCCAGCTATCCGATTTATCAGGTTGGTCTGCACTTCATGACCAGACGCCACTCAGTCAAATCAGTGATGGGATCTTTGCTGGCACCCTTCCAGGCCCAGTTATGGCTGGCTGTGATTGGTGTGGCTGTTGTGAAGTGCTTCTTCTGCAAGATCACCAGAAAGCTCCAGTTGTCCTGGAGTCCTATGCCGTTTCTGTTCTGTTCTACTATTCTATTACTAGAAATCGTCTACTCTAACTTTTTACTGACTCAGCTTTCAGCTGTAAAGGAGGCTTACGTAAGAGATACAGAAGACATGTTGTCGCGTTTGCAGAGTGGTCAACTGCGTTTTCTGCATTACCGGTCCCCTCAGTTGACCGTGGCTGCGTTCAAACAGCTCTCTGTCGATGATTTCATGCTTAGACTTGTAAAGACCCTGGAGGTGCGTAGTCCTCTACAAGAACGGAATCTAAAGATTAGAGTGAGAAAATTGATGCAGGGCGGTTACGTGACAACTACCATTATTCCCAATGCGTACACAGCCATGAGTAATTGTGGACTGGCTGTGGTTAAGCCAACTTATACCACACGCAACTGGGACGCGTACTTTTCATTTTCCAAAAAATCCAAGTTGACAGGTGAATTCAACAAAGCTTGGACCAAATTCCAAGTAAGCTGGATGAGCAGCAGCTCATCAATGGCTTCAAGTTGAACGGACATGACATGTTTAGGAGCGAGTACCGTATGTGATACAGAAGTATGAGAACTTAGAATATCGAAGGAATGAAGAATCCTGCAATAAGGAGGAGAAGGCTGAGCAGAAGGCAGTAAAAGCTCTGTCCTTGTCAGTGATGGAGGAGCTTTTCACTCTCTTCCTCACTCTTATCTTTGCCAGCCTTTGCTGTTTCTTTTTCGAACAGATGCAGTTTTGGACGCAGTGGCATTCCTACTGTGCAGACAGTGGAAAATGCATTGAATGCAGCATGTTAGAGATTTATGACTGGCATCAAAGGCTTCATAAGTGTCATCATCTGAAGGCACGAGGCGGCTTATCGAGTTGGAGAGACACTGCAGCAGCCCAGGATGAAGACATTTTGTCTGAAACCTTGGCTGAAACTTGATCAGGGGTGTACCTGGCTTCCACAAATGTAGCACTCTGGAACAGTCGATTAGCTAGCATACGAATAAACACTGTTTTAGACGTTAACGGCGACGAAATACGACGCCAGAGAGAAGCGAAAGCGATAATAGTGTTCGCGAACGCAAAGTTAAATAATAAATAATAACCGAGAAAGGGATGAACCTGTAGGTCCAACCCTGGCTTCCGCTCAAAAGAGACGCAGGTGGAGAGGACGTTTTATTGGCAACGCGCCACAACGTTAAATACACTGCGCTCCAGCGTACTACCGATAAACAACAAATGAGCGAGGCCTATGCATCCGGCCCACAACACGCGCACGAGGGTAGGCCAATCGGTCATTTAGAAGACATGCAATGGGAAATAACGCTACAATACATACTAATAGCTATTGATATAGGCTTCTTTTGTTGTTGCCAAAAATGTTTGCTAGCAGTTGTTTTGCATAGTGTAGTGGGAAGGTCTATTAACTAACAACACACAGACACTCGCACACGCACAGGCACAAGCAGACAATAGCTCAATCACACAAACACTCACTAGGAATCACACATTCTTTCATCAGTTAAGGACTTTGCTATTGTGTTTTTGTACTAATGCTTCATACACCCTATACACCACCGCTGTAGCAGGGGCAATCCCATAGCGCTAACTCACGCTCAAATCCAGCTACAAAGCGTTGTTAGGCATTTTGGCAGTTTACGTATGGTTTACCCTTCCCGTTACCCTCAGGGGCAAGCAAGTTCAAATTTAGATGAAAGGTTTCGATTCGACTTTTAATAATACATGGGCTGGGGCCTACGGGCCTTACTACCGGCCCAGACATGGGCTAGCATTTCGGCTGATGGGGGTAAAATTTACAATTCCTGAGGGGGGCTGAGGGGGGGTTGGAGCGCCTGATGGGGGGCTGAGGGGGTGGTAAGCCAAAAAGTCCGATTTTTGGCGAAAATCAGGGTTTTTTGGCTTATTTTTCATTAAAATAAGTTAAAATTTGCTATTCTGAGCTCATTTACGCCTATTCCAGGCATATTTTTATCATAATTTTCTATACAAAATTCTTCCCAAAAATTCCTGATGGGGGTATCGGCCGGCTGATTGGGGGCCAACCCCCCCCTCAGCCCCCCCCTTTGCCCATGTCTGTACCGGCCCCAATCCGGCCAAGGCCTCTCTTTAGGGTCTCACTAGGCCGTGCCGGGTGTATCCTTAAAGCGCACAAACCAAGAGCGCACATCCCATAAGCGCACATCCGATTAGCGCACTTCCCATAAGCGCACGCTCAGAAAGCGCACAAGCGCACAAAAAAGCGCAAAAGTAAACGTTAGCAACTATAGATTGCATAAAGCACTAGCATAGGTACGTAATGTATGGCGGCAGTTGTGCTGGCAGTATGACAGGATCATCGATTGACGGCCTGACCGCCGGCCTGTTGCCTGGTTGTTTGCAGTGCAGGCAGCTGTGCCCTATCAGCCTGACCCGTTCGCTGGTCATTTGCAGCCAGCTGCACCGTGCCTGTGCGCCATCCCTCTTCACCTGTCTTATTTTTTTGAATCAGCTGTAGTGTCACGTTATGCCAGGTGTTGTATGAACTAGAACCCAGAAGGGCAAACCAGCGGTATCCTACAATGGATACCAGTACCGCTTCTTTCGCGACTCATCCAAAGAAAAAACGTGGTGCTGTTGAATAAAGGCTTGCAATGGTCTGCTAACGACTGATTTGAATGACGGGCATCCTCGCTTGGTAATGAAGCACACAGTTTGTTGGTCAGATCCAGAGGGAGCTCATATTAGTGAGTAGCTCTACTCAGCTTTTACTTTATTTAAATCACAGATATGTAGTTTCAAGCAGTTATTTTTATTGTCTTTAGCTGCTGTTATAACAGATCGCAACACAGCTGCCAGTATGCCTACGTTTGGAAGCGTAAAAAGGTCTTTGTACCGTATTCGCGCTAAGAATCGGCCGCCGCTGCCGCGGAGACGAGATGTGGAAGTGCCTAACATGTACCAGCGTACATGTACATATTTTTGCTTGTGTCATAGTTAAGGTTTACTTTGAAATGCTGGCATTCGTTTATGTGATGAAAGAAAGATATTTATACTCAGCGTTTGTATTCGCATGGTCATTGTTGTTTTGTGAGTAAAGCTCTCAGTTGTTTCATTTGGTGCCTCATAGACCCGGGATTGAATTGTTGTGTTGTGTTGCACTATGACAAAGGCCAACTCCAAACCCACTCGTTTCACTCCATCGCAAAGCAGTTCCACTCGTTCCAAGGTCAAGTCGAAGCCTATGTACTCCTGTCACTCGCTCCCGATCTACTTCTACCTCCTCTGCGCACCTCTCCAACGACCCTTCTCCAGTCACGAGTCAGCTCAACCTCACAGATGCTCCTCTCGTTCATCCACCCTCCGTTCCTCCTACCGTCTCTCCTACAGTCCTGCAGCTTCAACAGCAACAAGCACGTTTCGATGCAGACCAACGATGCCGCGATGACGAGCAACGTCACCATGAAGATGAGGCTCGGGCATACTTTCAATGTCTTATGGAGCAGCAGGCCGACCGTTACGAACCCCTTCTTACGACTCTTCGCGAACGTCCGCTTGCTGCACAGCCACAACTTGCCGTCACTCTTCCACGTCCTTCTATCTACTGTTTCGATCAATCGGCTAATGACGTCTCCTTCGCTCACTGGTCACTGGTATTTATACTCAGCGTTTGTATTCTCATGGTCATTGTTGTTTTGTGAGTAAAGCTCTCAGTTGTTTCAGTATGTATATACTGTTATACTTGCATCAGTGGTGGACTCTGTTACAACTGAGACGGGCATCTAAAAGTAGGTATGGCCAATGGTTTTCAAAAATTCACGCTACAGCAAAAAAAATATGCTAAAACCGCCGATAACATGACCGGATGCGATAATTTACGCAAAAAACCGCACTTGATTCCGTGAAAAATTAGAAAAATGCGATCTAAAAGCGTCCATCTGCGAAGAACTTTTGTATGGCGCACTTGGTACCATTTTTAATTATGGGCAACAGATTTGAATAACTCGCGCTAGAAGCAAAATTTACGCTAAAACAGCAATAGCATGACCGGATGCGATTATTTACGCAAAAAGCCGCACATAATTTCATGAAGAATTGGAGAAATGCGGGTTCAAAACAGCCGCGTGGATCAAATCGCGTAAATTAGTGTTTATAACTTGGTCGCCGTCCCAGCGGTGGCTGATTTTCTATGGCGCGTGTTACGAAGGTGAAACCAACTTGATTGTTTAAAATCTACTAGAAAGATGTGAATAATCGTCGCCCAGCTAAATTAATGCAAAAAAGTATGATTGCAAGTGTTGGGTACAATAAAAGCCAGAAATGGCAAAAATTTAGGGTTACAGAAACTTCAACATCGTTTGTGGGGTTAACGTCAAAGAGCAGAGAGCAAATTCTTATATCATTCCAAAGTCTGAAGTCTACTGTATACGGAACCGATTGAACATCTAGCGCCGAATTCGTCGTTTTTTTACAAGAACGAGGAACATGAAAAAAATCCACGAAAATGCCTGTCAAGGACACTCTGTGTCTTGAGATATTTGATTTTTGGTGTTTTGGCGCCTCCGGTTAACCCTTTAAATCACAGGTACTCCATATGGAGTACTCCCAGAGTCGTTTCTATGTGTCGAAAAAAATTTAGGAAGGGTCGTGAAAATTTGTCTAAGTGTGGAAATCGTGCGACACTTAATGACCCTGTATGTGTCGGTAAATTCGAGGCTTAGAAGTGTCGAGATTATTAAGTGTGGAAATATATATGATTTCAGACAGACAAATACAGTCGTGCTCCATAGTTTGCGCCATGATTTACTTGTACTAGTACACAAAAGATTAAAATTTAGCTAATAGCTAAGTTGTCACCAGCGGTAGACGGATATATGAAGAAAGTTTCTTATCTTCTACCCGTTTCCGACACTTCCAACTGCTTTTTGCTTTTGCTTTATGTGTGAAGTCAATTCCTCGTGGAAAGTTTCACGACACTTCTCAAAAAGGTCGGAAACGACTCTGGGACATCGTTTCTTCACACTTTTTAAGTGTCCACCTGCGGGGAGTAAAATGGACACATAGATTAGGGCCGTAATTCAAAGGGTTAAGACCGCGTAAATGGCGCCCATTTTCCTTGCTGTTCAGGGTTTGCGCCTTGACGCGCATTGGTTTTTTACCGTTTTGAGTGTGTGTGCGATAGTAACGGGAGTGAACTGCGGCTGTGCTAGGTAGTGAGGATGGATTAATAAAGTTTGTTTAGCAGTCGGTGGTTTCGTCTATTTCGTTGTCGTCGCGTCTAAATAACACAACGCTTAGTAATTTGCCATGTTTACAGAATCAGAGCCAGCCCAACAGTAGTCGCAATCCCCAAGCCCAATCAAGGCGCAGTCGCGCCTCAACATGTGGTGCCACAGGGTCAACGCGAGCCTAACCAGTCAAAGGCAAAGCTGCCAGTCGAAACCACTCACCTTCTGCTGAACCTAGCGGCACTAGTTAGTAAGAAACGCCATTATGTTTGCTGAGTACTATTCCTCTCCTCAGTGGGGAGGGAAGGGCAAAATTCCGGCTTCTAGACCGTTTATGCCAGAGCACAAACGCGCGTGTTTAGCTGAGCAAAAAGCGGAATTTTCGTTGCGAGCAGAGCAACCAGTTAAGCAGTCTAAGGAACTGTCCCTAATTCGTAATTCTATGCCGAATTTGCCAAAGTCTAAGCTAACTCAGAAACGGTGTGGCGACCTACTCATAGAAGTAAAAGCAGCCGCTGTGGAACTAGCAGGTTTAGAGAACTACTGCCGACCGTTCCTTTCTAATTCAGAGGCCGATAAAATGCAGTTTAGTGCTCTCAGCCAGAGCTTAGGTAAAACTCTGAAGCAAGCACGGTTCGATCTAGAAGAAGGCCTGCCTAGTACTCCAGAACATAATCCCGTCGAGTTGGCAGACGAAGCCTATTTGTCGCCTTTAGGAACTCAGACCGACGGAAGCGAGAGTCGATTATTCCCTGCCCCTATCGTAGTTCAGGCGAGCGTTGGTGCTAGGTTAGAATCCCCACCATCTGCTTCCATAGGATCGTCGACTCTCGACCCTAACGTAGTCGCCCTAATTGCCGTTCTGCAGCAACAGCACGCGCAGTCTCTAGCAGAGCAAAAGAAATTGCATGTGCAGTTTTTAGCAAGTCTTTCGGGCAGCCGGTCTATGCCCTCAGATAGTGCGCACGCTAAAACAGCTGTAGAGCCTCCCAGAGCGCATTCCCCTGCCATAGTAAAACCGGTTCAGTCTAGGCCCTGTCAAGCGGCAACCCAGTCTAGCAGCGTTTTTCGTCCCTCTGCTGAGTCCTTAGACGTAGATAGGGCACAGTCAGAGACCAACAATCCTAGGCCAGCAAAGGCCAATGAACTGGGTGTGTGTCGAATTTGTAGGGACGTACCGGCAGTCTCTGGGGTTTGCGAAAACTGTCAGTCTAATAGTTCTTCTCTGTCTGTTGCGGTTTCGCCAAAGAGCCCCGTCAGTAGTGGCCGTTTTTACTTGCACAGATGCACAGTATGTGACACTTCTGCAGCTAGTTGTGCAGCCGAAATTCCTGTCTGTTGCAGGGCGCAGTTTAGTACTATTATTTCTGTTTCGCCGGCGGAGGGTTCCGAAAGAAATTCCACTTCACACCTTTTATGCTCGGCTCAGGCCTCTATGTGGGCGAAAAGAAAGCCCCTATGGAACCCTCTAAGAAAAACAAGGCAAGCACTGATAGTACGACCTAGTAAACTATGCTTTAGATCTAATTCTCAGTCTGTCAGAAAACAGCGCCCAAAAGCCAACCGAAAGTGCTCTAATTTCAGCCAGTCGCTCTACCGTTTTTGCTCTATTCAGAAATTTGGTTCCAAAGCTAATCCAGAGCCTATTACAGTTTTGACGGATGAACTGAGAAAGAATAATATCGAAAAACTGTTAGCTCTGGTAAACGGCCAACAGACACGTACATATGCGTACGTACTAAGGCGGCGGCTAAATTCTGAGTCTCGGGGCGATGTGCAGTTTTCAAGTTATATCTGTGCTCGGCGTTCTCCTTTTCACCTGTTTAACTCCAGAAAGGTACAGTTGAGCTCGCAGCAGAGAAATTGGACTGAGAAAGACATTTCCACTATTGCGTGCGATCAAATGCATGAGCCGGCTTCTCATTTGTCCTTCTGTCCTGTACAGTATTCCCGACCAGAACAGAGTTCGCCCGC
The DNA here is from genome assembly GCA_030248155.1 of Sabatieria punctata. Classification (NCBI taxonomy): domain Eukaryota; kingdom Metazoa; phylum Nematoda; class Chromadorea; order Araeolaimida; family Comesomatidae; genus Sabatieria; species Sabatieria punctata. The sequence continues at coordinate 14,507 of JASANB010001878.1, forward strand.
TATTCCTGTTCCAGTTGCGCAGAAAAAGGCTACGGCCGATACTGTGTCAGACGCTGATACGTTCAGTAAAGCGGCGCCAACGTTTGGGGTCTTAGTTCAGCCTAGCCGCCTCTTTAGGCCGGTAGGTTTTGCGCTCAAACCAATGCCCACTCGGAGACAAATGGGTGTAGAGACGGGCCTGCATAAGTTGTGGGACCCAGGTGGCCTATTGTTTAGCGATCCCAGAAAGAAGTTAGGTGGCCAGCCTTTTCTTCAGATTCAGATCTGTTGCGTTCTCTTTGCTTTGGCTGGGAGGGTTCTGCGAAATTCTTACGGTAGTACTCAAATTCAAATTTTTATTGGCAACCCTTCTGCTGTAGTGGCGAGGCTAAATTTCTTGGCGAGTATTTTAACCAGAATGGCGGACTGGAAACTACTGTAATTTCTGTATTTTCCCTGTTCTATGTACCGCCCTCCACGCAGCAACAGAATCGTTTTGTACATCACCTAGAGAGCGCACAGAAGAAGCCTAGGGCTATCAAGCAGGGCCAGGTAGTCCTACCGCGCAAATCTACCCAAAACTGCTGTTTACTAACTGGATCGGACGGCAATCCTTCTTTCTACATACTGTAGTTGCAGGTCCGATCAACTAACAAATTATTTGAGTGTAGAGATTCTGTCCCGCTCGGATCTTTGATTGTGCTGTGTACGTGTGGTGTGCTTCTGTTTTAGCCATTTGGCATCGAAAGGAGTGGACGCGTTGGTGCGCAGAAGTGGTTGCGGACATCAGAGCTGAAAGAAGGAACAAGAACTGGTTTCAGATTTCTGATTTTATGCTTTGATTCTTCTGTGTCTTCTCACGTTCACATGCGTTTTTCTCTTGGCTGGGAGTGTCAAGGACACTCTGTGTCTTGAGATATTTGATTTTTGGTGTTTTGGCGCCTCCGGTTAAGACCGCGTAAATGGCGCCCATTTTCCTTGCTGTTCAGGGTTTGCGCCTTGACGCGCATTGGTTTTTTACCGTTTTGAGTGTGTGTGCGATAGTAACGGGAGTGAACTGCGGCTGTGCTAGGTAGTGAGGATGGATTAATAAAGTTTGTTTAGCAGTCGGTGGTTTCGTTTATTTCGTTGTCGTCGCGTCTAAATAACACAACGCTTAGTAATTTGCCATGTTTACAGAATCAGAGCCAGCCCAACAGTAGTCGCAATCCCCAAGCCCAATCAAGGCGCAGTCGCGCCTCAACAATGCCCATTTTCAGTAGTTAAGAAAGAATCAAATTTGTGGGGACCATACCGAAGTGCGGAAAGAAAAAAAGCGGTGCTATATAGGTAACGAGTTGCGCTGATTTTAAATCCGGTTGAACAAAATTTGAATCAACTCTCCTTTTAGCAGAAAATGGCCATTGAAAAACGACGAATTCAGTTTTCGAGAGAAAAATGCCCTTTAATTATGATTCAAAATGCATCTTATTCGATAGCTCACACTCTGTTTCATATAAATACATCACATCCCCCTATCAATAACGGAACACAAAAAAGCATTTGCGCTTGAAGTTGCAAAAACGGCTTTGGACCGCTTTTTGGCTGTGATTTTGTATTTTCTATTCAGCGCGGCGCGAACGTGCTTTGGCCATCCCTACTAAAAGCCTTTATATATGCAGTAAAGCTCTATATGTCCAGAACAGGCGTTTTATTTCACATTAACTGTATGTGCGCTTTCTGAGCGTGCGCTTATGGGAAGTGCGCTTATAGGATGTGCGCTTATGGGAAGTGCGCTTATGGGATGTGCGCTTTTAGGAACACCCCGTGCAGCCCCTAGCCCCTCTTGCTGAAAATTTTGGCGATGTTTATGGAAAGTACGAGATTTGAAAGCGATTTTTTACCTTCCTAGTGAAATCGGCCTCCCGAGACGATTTCAGGTCCTTCCCTCCAGATTTCTCCGGCCCATGTGGTGTATGTAGGTAAATTCGTTCCAGTCCCTAATGCCTAAGACTCTCTAGACCTAAGCCGGAAACTAAGCCAAGCCTCAGTCTAAGCCTAGCGCTATTTTTTAAGGATGGGATCCAACTTTACTTTTTCTATAAGTCTACGATGACATCAAACTGTATGCTGTATTTTTTCCTTCGGTTGACCATCGAAGTCATATATTTGTTGAATATCGATCAAACCGGTTAAAATTTGATTGTTTGGCGAAAAACGCATATAATCACTGATTTATTTTAATTTTTCTCATAGAGAATAAATAATTATGTCAATTTGATATGAAAGAAGGAAAACCTGTTTTCAAACAGAAGTACGTATAGGCTATAGACGCTCAACTATCTGGCCGGTCATAAAACAAGTCCTTGCGAAGGCGCGATTTTTCGAACACTCTCACCTACGATTACTACGACAATAAAAAAGATGCTTTGATTTTCATTTCTGATGCATTGAAGCAAACACGTACAAAGACGGAGCGGAACAATGGTTCTGCACTAAATAACGTGCTAGAGATGAAGCAATATTGGAAAGCCCATTCCCAATACAGAATATACAAAACCGAGTATTGAAGACCCAATACCCAATATTTTTCAGAATGAGTCCAAAAAATTGGAATTTGGGAAGTGCATATTTTGATGTCCATAAAATCCTTCTAAGTCGATTTCATTGTCAAAAAGACATTGTGCAGCTATGGAAAACAATCAGAGAATTATTTCAGAAAGGAAAATGCCCTGAAAATTTTGTTTTCATCTAAATTTTGTGCTGCAAAAGTGAATCAAAATGTCACTATTTGGAACAAGCCTACTGAATGTTGAGAGGTTAATTTTAGAGTGTCTTGCCGTTCTGATGACAAGCTGATATTGTTCTGCTGGTCTATTCAATTAATTTCTGTCCAATGCAAACAGAACAGAAAACCGTCTTTTCCTATGTTTCCTTCCTTTTCAAATAAAAATACATAAATCAGAAAATCAAGTCAGTTTCTGTTTGCAGATCTATAATAAAGCATAATACCATAGCATAATGAGTGTAATCAAGGTCATCTGAACTCATTTTATTCAACAGAAAATCTTTTTGGAATAGCAAATTTTCAATAAAATCTGTAAAAGGCCAATAAATCTTCAAAATATCTAGTGACTATATTATTGGGTACCCAATATATTCTTTCATCTCTACAACGTGCACATACGACAATTAGTAAGCTTGCATAATGCAGCACATAATCATATAAGATTGTGTATCGTATCTGAGTGTGGCTAACTGGGAACAGTGCCACCTACTATAGAGATGTCAGTTTTTGTCCAAACTCCAGTAGCCGGGAGCAGGAGTGAGTGGTATCTCGTCCAGATGTCTGACGTTAACCAGACAATGGCCAGTGAAGTGGTTGAAGGCGATGTGTCCGCAGGGAGGAGCTCTACTGCAGGCAATTCCACAGGCCTCCAGAGTGGTCTCGTTGTGCTCCTCGATACTGTAGTCTTCAGACGCTCGCACGTTCACCTCACCCCGGTAGAAACGGGTCTGTATGTCGCCTGAAACACACTAATCACATTTCTTCTGGTGCACAGAACACAACACAGGCACAGAAAGAACAGCAACTGACTGTACTGACAAATGACGGCGGCTTGACGGTCAACATCAAAGTCAGCCAGTTTCATTAAAGTCTTTTTGAGTCGCCCAAGTATTTTGGAATTCAAGCTGCTGGGCTTGTTCGGGTCCCAGAGAGTGACCGGTTTAGCCGCAGCCCTCCATCTCCGTCCATCAGGTAACGTCCAAAACCACCAATTTGGGGCTGAGCCGAGACTGTGGTCACGCTTCAGCCCCACCCACGCGTTGCTCAACTCCTTAAATGGTTGACTTACAGCAATTCCATGGGGTTGGTGCAGTGTTGCTTATTTACGCAGTGGAGGAAAGCGTCTTAACAAACTCTCTTAATAAAAAATACGCAAAAGCAAACAGTTAATTACAAGCATTGATAAAGGTGGTATCAGTTGTTTAACTTCAGGGCAGTTTTAGACGAATCTGCAAATTTTGAAAGCGCGCCAGCGCGCCAAAGCCCGCAAAAAAGTATTATTGACAGTTTATTCGTACCAAATAATTCGTTTATACGTTTAAATTTGGCGCGCGCTGAGCCTTCTGTATCTCTTACGGGCAGACCGTGCACCAATTGGTGCACGCGACAATTTTTCATCACGCATTTGCCGATCAGCTTCGCACGGGTTCATCACGCAAAGCTGATCAGCTTCGCAAAATTTACACCTCGATCAGCTTCGCATTTGCGTTATGCGGCCAGCGCAGCCATAACTCATTTTCATCACGCACTTTGTGTCGGCTGTATGCTACAGCGTTGCGCATTAGCTGGTATTTAAAGTGGCCGCCTGTAAAAAAATGCGTGATGAAAAACCTCATCACGCACCTGCGTGATGACTCTTTCCATCACGCAGCGTTTTCATCGGACAAATTTTTTCAGCTTCGCACGGGTTCATCACGCATTTTCCAGGCCAAAAATTCGAATTGGCTCATCAGACATTTGACGGCCCTGCGCGAGAGGGATATATGCGAGACTTGAAATCTGTTTTTTTTTGTTTTTTACAATAACGCGTTTTACATGTCTGTCTGTGTCTGTGTGAACATTGGTATTGTTTAGGTTCAAAGATGAAAGACATGTTGACGCATGATATGGTGGTGGTTTGAATGTATATAGATTTGTCATTATATGTACGCCGCGCTGAAACAAAATTTCCATTTTATTTTCGTGAAATTTTTTTGCATCGTACTGTAAAATAAAACGGAACGACCGCATTTTTTGTTCGCTAAATCAATTCCAAGTGTGGATTAGACGCTTGCCGTCACCTGCTATCCGGTAAAAATTCTCAGAATAGTACAAAAATTGAAAAAAAAATGATTTTAGTACCATACCATACCAAATCAAATTCAAAACGAGCAGACTTATAGCATAGCACACCATGTCAAATTAAAACTTAGAATTTGGTAGGCATCCCTGTCTGCTTACAAATCGAGTGTCGGCCACAATCAGGTCGATCAGCTGCTGACTCTGAGGCATCCAGTAGTGTCCATCGGGCTCGCACAGAACCTCTCCGTCCTCATACAAGTATGTCACACCCACAGTCGACTGTAGCACATAGCAGGTATTGCGGTAGTAAAGAGCTGGCTTGGTTTGGTTGTACTGCTCGCACTTATCTTTCAGGTACTCTGAAATTTGTTCAACCATAGTCCAATAAACTTCTACGTAGCCTGTGCGCAAGGCCGGTTTCTGAGCGGCAGCTTAAACGACCCAGGAGGCGCCAGTCCACCCACCAGTCGTCATTAGTTGCACCAGTTGTTTAGTTCTTTAGTTAATTTCCTTCCCTTATTTTTCCGTTTCTATAATTGGCACTTTCGTACCGGATTATAAACTGTGCTTATTGTTTTACTGCGTGTTGCAAGTTGAGAAAGACAGAGTTTCAGTCAACAGAAATAGGTTGATTCGTTTCTTTAAAAGCGTTCTCTGCTCTTGAAAGTTTTGTTAGTGCTGCTAATGAATGAATCAGAAAATATCTGCCTGTGTGTGCGTGCAGGCAATAAGCCGTGCTCCCAGACATGTGTAAAGCATACCTGAATTTTGAACCATTTGAACTGCTGTCATTATAATAAAGCAGGCCAAAGGCATAGAGCAGTACATGCTAATCAACCTACGTATTTGTATGACTGCCTGTGGCAGCACTATAATGGTTGCTACGAAACTGCATTGAACAGTGGAATCAGTTAATTTGGCTAATGTGCTTATGCGACATCTCGCTACCTACACTCAATAACAATACGTAGAAGCCGAAAAGACACTAGCTCAACGGCATATGTATCTGTGGGTTTGTGTAGGCGACGACTGAAACGGCACCTGATTCTCTGGAAGGCGCACCAATATTTTAGGGCCGATCGACCATCAAGCCCGTGTTACACCTACTAGACCTAATGCCACCTCCTTCGGTTGCTGTCCTTTATTCAACTAACTCTGAACTGGGCACACTCACAAAGTGTCCCAACCGAAAAGGTCTCAACAAGAAATAACCAACTAGAAATTCAACAATACTGTATAAAGTATGCAAAAACAAGAAAACAGAATTCGACGCCCATTGGTAAAAACCATTCAATTACCGAATTGAGACTCCCGGACACGCAGTGACCGGCGATCACGAACACACTAATAGCGAGCACTTATTTTAAGCATTCCATGACAAATCTTTGTGCTAGTCTTGTTCACCACTGTTACAGTCCTCCACATAGTGTTTTATCCTCACAAGTGATGATCTACATTCGTGTTTTTCATGTGACTAGCTTTGCAAATCGTGTGCAGGGTAAAGTTTCAAGTTTCAAAATTGTGAACCTGAACATGAAACCTGGGGGTATATACCTGAAAATTGTGAATCTGAACTTGAACTACTTTAAAATAAAAGTATTATCTGACACCTACTAAGGGGCCGTTCATAAACGACGTCGTTCCAGAGGGGGGGAGGGGGGGTCGGCTGAAATGCGACGATAGACGACGCAACAGGAGGGGGAGGGGGTTAGCAAAAAACGACGTTGCTTTTTTCGGAATTTTAGGGTACTTCAATTACATTATTTTCGATTTATGCACATTCTATCAAACGTTTCTCCATACAGAAAAGCTTCCCAGAGCGGTTGTAGGGATTTATTCTATTGATTGTGCAGTATGGTAACAAGAAAACGTCACAGTACTCTATGTACTGCCGTTTTATTGGGGGGGGGGGTAAACCGAAAACGACGTCGCCGTAGGGGGGGGGTCCCCAAGAAACGACGCAAGGCGATTTTGGGGGGAGGGGGGGTCCGAAAAATCGGGATTTTGGAACGACGTCGTTTATGAACGGCCCCTAAGTCGTTACCTTGAATGAATGTGAATGAATGAATGTTTAATACACGTCCAACAGAATAACAAGCAACTCAGATCAAGGGGAGGGCGTGGCCGTTTGTCCGACGAGTGCCCTTCCCCGCAAGTACTCAGTAAAATCAAACTGTTGAATTAATTTTCTGAAGCGTGAAACCGTGGCTGCATTAACTATTTCGGCTGGTAAACTATTCCATAAGGGAACAACCCGATTTGAAAAGAAAAACTTCCTTATGTCTAGTCTTGACCGTTGAACAAACAATTTACGGTTGTGACCACGAGTGCTTCGTACATTAGCATACTCAAATAACAGTTGCCTTGGCAGCTCCACAAGTCCCTCGAGAATCTTGTAGACCATAACCAGATCGCGAATCAAGCGACGTTCTTCCAATGACTGAAGGTTTAAGACCCTCAGACGCTCATAATAAGAAAGATTTTGCATACCTGGCAATCGACGAGTAAACAGACGCTGAACTCTTTCTATTAAATCTATATCTTTGAGCAAATTTGGATTCCAGACTTCAGTTGCGTATTCCAGCTTTGGTCTCACGAACGTTTTATATAATTTTAAAAGGAGGTCATGGTTTCGACTGTGAAAAGCACGGAAGATTAGGTTTACGGTTTGAAAGCCCTTAGGGGCCGTTCATAAACGACGTCGTTCCAGAGGGGGGAGGGGGGTCGGCTGAAATGCGACGATAGACGACGCACCAGGAGGGGGAGGGGGTTAGCAAAAAACGACGTCGCTTTTTTCGGAATTTTAGGGTACTTCAATTACATTATTTTCGATTTATGCACATTCTATCAAACGTTTCTCCATACAGAAAAGCTTCCCAGAGCGGTTGTAGGGATTTATTCTATTGATTGTGCAGTATGGTAACAAGAAAACGTCACAGTACTCTATGTACTGCCGTTTTATTGGGGGGGGGGGGGTAAACCGAAAACGACGTCGCCGTAGGGGGGGGTCCCCAAGAAACGACGCAAGGCGATTTTGGGGGGAGGGGGGGTCCGAAAAATCGGGATTTTGGAACGACGTCGTTTATGAACGGCCCCTTAGTTGTAACTTTACGACAATGGAGGGAAAATTTTAAATCGTTAGATAAAGTGACTCCTAAATCAACAATACTAGAAACAGCAGGCAGAGGGTTACCATTGACTAAATACTCGGTGTGGGTGTTTCCATAACCTAAGTGAACAACAGAACATTTTTCAATAGCCACTGAGAGTTGCATTTTTGAGGCCCACTCGAACACCTACTTTTCAGGTTTTTCTTGTATGTGAAAAAGCAAAGGAAGGGAAGGAATGGTGGCTGGCTCGTTATTTCATCCAAAAAGACAGAAACTTCTAACATCGGCTCAAACTCCTGTCCTAACAAGTCCTATCCTAACCTAAGTGCACAAGATTAGCCGCCGGCGGCGGGGTTATACTCTAACACAAAGTAGTGTTTACAGTTGAATAAGTTAAGTTCATTTCATCAGTTCGGTTATGTTCTTTATACAGAGCAGGTAGCAGTCCCAGCCAGTGTATAAAATATCTTTGACAACGTTTGCTGAAGACAAAACTAAACCGACTACCGAAAGGAACATCGGAAAATTCATCTGGAAATCTTGTTACAAGCAAAACCACAGAAAATAGCTGAGAAACGAAGAGTAAGTTGAGCGGGCAAGCCATTACTGAATAGTTTCAACTGTTATAGAATATTATTTAGACATGGCGGCACGAATTCAAAAACAACTACCTACTACAGTGTTAAATCAAACCTGATTAACGAAAACCAGTCCAGTTAATGTTTCAAAATTGCGGACGTCGTTTAAAAACGATCGGGAGTAGGTGTCGGTCGGCCAGGTGGTGCTGGCTCCAAAGCGAAGCCAAGTGTTGGCCGTTGCTCCTGTTTGGGGTTCAGGAGGGCCTGGTCTCTGGTGGCCAGGTTGCGTCCCCCGGTAGAGCTGTGCAAAATGGACAGTGCGCTAGTCGGGCTGCTTTCCGCGCAGGACTGTGGGGCAGCTTCAGCTGTCTCTGCTTTCCCTGACATCATCTGCCTTTTTGCTTTTTGCAGAAATAAAATCGAACTGGTGTCACGGCTGGTAGGGTCGGCAAATACCGTGTTCTCTTAAACGCACAGACTATCCTGGAGTCCTTTGTACCTATCGCATTGTTCCTTGTTGCACTGATGTTTTTTAAAATAATCAAAATTTGACTCAACTCAATTATGGCAGTCTGTTTTATGTGAAACCCCACAGGAGCAGCACGGATTTCGATAGTGGATACTGAATTTTCGATCATATATTCGAGTACCTGAACCTGAACCTGGGTACTTTTGAAAAATGCACTTGAACCTGTACCTGAAATTGAATTTTGCAGATACCTGAACCTGGAGTTACCAGAAATTTTGGAGTACTTACCAACTGTAGTTGCTAGTGTAAGTTGAAAATTTAATCAGAGATCCAACTTAGAAGCATATTTTCTCTGGGCATTGGTGGAGGTGGGCTGGTTTGGCCAACACTATAGACGCAACGCACTTTTCTCACCTTATTGCAAGTTGTTATGCCATACGTATCAGACCGTTACCGTGTGAAGTTGTGACTTGCGTGGGCGGGTGCCAAAATAACAGATACGGTTAGAATTAAACAGCCTCTGACGAAGCACAAATCCACTTGTTGTTTGTAAATTGCAGAGGTAAGCCAACATGCAGACAAAACAAACTGACGTGGATCTGACAACAACCATTGCATACAAATCCAATCACTAAGATAAGGGCCAATTGGTAGCACTGCTACTTGTCACGCCGCTCTGCCGCAGAAATTTTTGGGTACTGGCAATCCATCACGGAAAAATCTAAATGGCGCGGAAGAGTGGCGTGCCAAGCCAAAGTTGCAGTAGTGCCACTACTGAGTCAGTAACTGGAAACACTGCTACATACTGCGTCTACCACTGGCTCTTATGTACACGCCTGACCGTTAGCGCCACGCCACTATGTGAATGGAATTCAATCAAATCTAGTGCCAATGGTACTTAGACCTGTCATTTGGGCAATATCCATTGAATGACGTAGCCTTTATGAACAAAACGTGAAATCACAGTTTTTCAAAGTGGCCCACCTTCAACTAAACTTCATCAGACATCATAGAGGCTTGTTGTTGTTGTTGTTGTTGTTCCATTTTATTCTGTACTACTGTTGGAAAGTCCGGGCTTTTAAAGACAGGTTCAGGTTCAGGTCAAGTCCAAGCGCAAAATTTCAGGTTCAAGTCCAGGTTCAAGTCCGGTTTAAAAAAAACCTGGACAATAGGTTCAGGTTCAAGTCCTTTTCAAGCATGAAATTTTACGTAAAAATTTTACCACATAGGAAAAACAACAAGAAAAGGGCCAGCAGAGCAGGATTATGATTTTGGTAAGGCGTTTTTATTTTAATACTAGCTTGTTGGCTATATTTATAACACTTTTCAAATGCGTAAAAATATATTCCCAATCTTTTCTGCATGTTTTGATTCGAAAAAACTCAAGAAAGGTGGATTATGAGCATAATTTCCAAAGGCTTCTATGACATTATCACAGCAAACTACCACTACTGTACCAAATTCATACCAAAATCATACCAACCAAATTCAAACTGAATTAGCTAGTACTATACCATACCATATCGAATTCAAATCGCCAAGTTTATTCTATACCATACCATATCAAATTCAAAATTTTGAATTTGGTAGGCATCCCTGCCTGGGTACTGCATAGAACAGTAATCTATTTTTATTGAATTTACGAAAGTTTATCAACAAACAAACGCTTTTTGCAAACAGGATGATGGGCTCAGTTTTGTGAAACCTGGGCTGTAAACACGGAGAGAGAGAGAGAACACAACCGTCAGCGGGACAATTCAAGTGGTCGATTTATTTAATTTAAAATAGGCCTAAAGAAAGAAATGGCAAAGCATTATACGAAAAACCCCCAATTGGAATTACCTATTGCTAATGACTGAGCCTACGCTTAACACTAAACCTAAGCCTAAACCTTAGCCTAAATCTAAGCCTAAGTCTAAGCCTAAGCCTGAGCCGGAACAGAAGCCTAGAAGCTTAAAACCAAGTGGGATTTTGCGGAAATTTCGTAGTTTTCGGAGAATATCTCGCTATCAGCTGTGATCTGGAAACGGGAGTACCAGAATCTGAAAGGCCATTGGAACAGCTATAAAACAATATGCGAGTTGGGATCCTAGCTTAAGTAACGAATGAAGGGTGATCGTTTGAATGGAGGCTGTCAGACACACGAAAATGACACCAAAAATTGCTGCCGACCCAACTTTGAGGGGGTGTAGCTCCGATTCCAGGGGGTTTCTGGTGGCCGGGCATGCACCGTTCGTCTTCGACTGTGCTCTATTTTAACAGATATTGATATCAGCCAGATCCGTGAGATGACCCTGCTTGCCCCTTCAAAGCTGACTTTCTCGCAAAATGCATCTTAAATGGCATAAAATAACAAGCAAACAAGCAAATGCACAGACTGCCATACAAATTCAGCAGGTAATACAGAAAAAATCAGTTATTGAAGTAGAGAATTCTGACATTTGAAAGATACTGTTTTGAACCTGAAAATCAAGTCCATATTTAAGATTCAGGTTCAAGTCCGGCTCAAATAATATAGGTTCAGGTTCAGGTTCAAGTCCTCTAATTTCAGGTTAAAGACTTATTAATAAGTCAAGGTTCAGGTCGGACTTGCCAACAGTATTCTGTACCTGACAGAACAGGACACGCATACTCAAAAAGAGTCCTTCAACGCGCTGCCCCAGGCTTCTATGTACGTATGTGACAGCTGATTGCCGTGATCTTTATGTTCCAGAAATCACTGATGATCTCCACGAGATAATCGGGGTGGTCTTCACTCAGTGCTTGCAACTTCTAAGGGTCCCTAAGTTCGCAAGATTCAGGATTCGACAAATTCTGCTACTTGAAACTGCAGTTTGTTTGTACTGCAAGACGTCGAGCCAACTCAACTTCTTTAGCCACTGCCTTATCGCTTGCAGAACTCAAATGTATAATTTAGCCTTTCCACTTCCTTCTCTTCTTTATCACTTTAGCTCAGCTCAGCTGACATTGCAAATCCAGATTAGCCAGACTAAGATCAGGCAAATCGGACAGAAAGCTTCAGCTAAGTGAACCTGACCTTTTAAGCTGAAAATTGGCAGGCATCAAAGTTACTCTTGGCTTTAAATCTGTGGGAAATTTGATTGAATTCCGTTCACATGATGGCGTGCTGCAATGACCAATGTGTAAAGACTGAGCCTGGTAAGGTACAAGAGATGTCAGTTTTTGTCCAGACTCCAGTAGCCTGGAGCAGGAGTGAGTGGTATCTCGTCCAGATGTCTGACGTTAACCAGACAATGGCCAGTGAAGCGGTTGAAGGCGATGTGTCCGCAGGGAGGAGCTCTACTGCAAGCAGCTCCGCAGGCCTCCAGAGTGGTCTCGTTGTGCTCCTCGATACTGTGGTCCTCAGGTGCTCGCACATCCACCTGACCCTGATAGAAACGGGTCTCTATGGCGTCTGAAACTCACCAAATAGAGAGAGATCACCATTGCTCAGTTTAGTGGCTGGAGAAAAATGTGTAGCAGAACTGACCATACTGACAAATGACGTCAGAAACACCGTTAGTATTACTGTCCCTCAGTTCCTTGGCAGCTTTGTTCAATTTAGCCAGCACTCTATTATTGTAAGAGCTGGGGAAGGCTGCCATCCAGAGAGTGACCGGTCGGGCTACAGCCCTCCATCGTCGTCCGTCGGCCGCAACCCAGAACCACCAGTTGGGAGAGGGCCCCAGGCTTTCGTCACGCTGCATATCCACCCAGGCAAAGCTGAAGTCCTAAAGGTTTGCCAATTATTTTGGAAGTGCAGCGTTGTTAGAGACTTACAACCGTACATGTAACAGGTCATCCGCCGAAGGGGAGGGTGTTGCGGGGTCTGGCCTAAGTAGGGTGGGCCCCTGTTACACTCGGTGAAAGGATTAGAAATGACTACGAACTGAAACCGCTTTTCGCGCCGTTCCGATTTGATTTTATTTCGAATTAGACCGCTATTAGATGTCAATTGTAATCATACACGCCCAAAATCAAAACCAATCAGATCCTAATCGGCTCCAGATTTGAAGAACTCGGCTAATCGCGCCGATTTCAATATTACGCCCCCAGAGAGGATTGGAAACGCTAATCCGGTAGCAGTTCCGATATTGACTTACGATTTTGTTCCTAATCAATCGGGACAGTACTCCAATGCCGCGCTAATTTTCATACGCCATATGGCGTGGAGTCTTCCCCAAAGGGATACCAGAATTATTCTAAAATCTGCCAAACAAACGGAAGTTGGACGGCTTTCTGCCATTCTCACATACATGTCGCTGGGTTTTTCCGTGGGGGGGCCTTTTTGAAATCCCAAATAGGGTTTTGGGACCAAGTCCAAAGTGGGTTTTGCGACCTTTTTTGGGGTCCAAAAGTGGGTTTTGTCGACCTTTTTTGGGGTAAAAAGCAGGTTTTGTCGACCTTTTTTGGGGTAAAAAGCAGGTTTTGTCGACCTTTTTTAGGGATTCTGGGGCGAAAAATTGCTTCAAAACCCTATTTGGACCGAAAAAAGCCTTAAACCCTGTTTTTGCATTAAAAATGCCTTAAAAACCCTGTTCCGGTTGAAAAAATGCCTTAAAAACCGAATATTGAAGCAACGAATGTAATAAAAAGCTGTTTTGCGCTCAAAATACGTATTGAATGTGAGTTTCAGCGATAAAATGCAGATTGAAATGCGTTATATTGACTAAAAATAGTTCAGAGAACCCTAATTTCGATTCTGAGGCACGCGCAAAACCCTGTTTTGACTTATAAGATTACTAAAAAACCTATTTAGTGATTTGAATGCAGTTCTTAAACCCTGTTTAGCGTTTCTAATCAACCTAAAAACCCTCTATAGGCTTTCTAGCCTTTCAAAGTAACCTAAAAACCCTAAGTCAGAGAGCTGTGTGGAGGAAGCAGAGAAAGAGTGGGAACGAGAGGTATGAGTGGGGCTTCCGGCGGCGAGTAGTAGAGGTAGACGTTTGAACGGGTTTGGACTTCAGCATGACAGGCAAGATAACAAAACAATTCGGCCTCGGCACCAGATGAAGAGTTTATCGGTAGTTACACAAACAAACAATGACAAACAGATTAGGCGAGTGGGTGTTATATACTGTGCAAATCTTTTCATCTTTATTCACAATGCAATATGTTAAATGCAATCCACAAAATATGCACTTTTTCAAAATCCGTATGCGCATACGCATTTATTGCAGTTGCAGTAGCTATTTGAGTACTTTGCGTGTGCGTATTTGCTGTAACTGCTTGTGCACACTGAGCCAACATTTTGGGGACAGAGTGCTAATTACTGCAATGACAATCGCTATGAAAAACACGTTGTCCAACTGAAAAGGTTGTTTCTCTGAAAATTCCTGGTCCGGTTAGACCTATTTCTTTTGCAAATTTTAAATTGTAGTCTTAGTTAGTAGTCTCAAAAAATCTCAATGTTAAATATGTAGTCGTAGTTAGTAGTCAATTTGTAGTCAGCAAAATTTTAAATAAAATGGCCAAATTTTCAGGTTTTTAATTGTCATTGTCAACCGAGATCGGGCGGCCATCAGGCAGACATGTATAGTGGGGGGTCGGCGGAATCGGCCGATATGGTGTGCGTTGGACATCCCTATGGCCCCAAAGTAAAACCCTAAAACAGTTCCGCCCAACTCCCTCTGGGTACCCAGCAATGGCCATCCATGGTTCTCTATGATGAAGGCCATTTTCCATAGTAAAACTCCAAAACACCCCCCACGGAAATGACCTTTTCTCTGGGGGGGCGAGCAAACTCAGACCCGTGCTATGCAGCGTTCGAAAGCTCACATCATGGGCTTTCAGAATCTGTAATAAAATTTATGGTGATTTTTGTTGTTTCAAAAATAATCGATCCCGAAGTATCCAGTAATCACGATTTTATCAGTTTTCAGCAGCCAAATAAAATGGTTTGGCATGAAAATTTGATGAGCATACTAGGTTTACTGACACGGCAAATTCAATGGCGTGATCCATTTGTGCATAGGACCATGTGATCAATCGATAGCCAGCAATGGCCATCCATGGTTCTCTCTGATGAGGGCCATTTTCCGTAGTAAAACTCCAAAACACCCCTCACGGAAATGAACGTTTCTCTGGGGGGCGAGCAAACTCAGACCCGTGCTATGCAGCGTTCGAAAGCTCACATCATGGGCTTTCAGAATCTTCAATAAAATTTATGGTGATTTTTGTTGTTTCAAAAATAATCGATCCCGAAATATCGATTTATCACGATTTTATCAGTTTTCAGCACCTCACTAAATCAGCTAAGAAGGAAAATGGGATTACCAAATTGGGGGTTTTCTGCTACACCAAATTCATTCGCGACATCAATTTACAGCTATGATCACGTGATCAATCGATAATCGATATTTGATTAATTATCGAATTTTTGCTGTGCAAATGATCGAACTACACAGGCTAATAATGTTAGTGGTTTTCTAGCATGCCAATTTCAACCATGATATCGTTCTAGAGCTACCAACGCGTTTTAATTCGATAATCAATATCGATTGATTATCGATTTTTGCTGTGCAGATATTCCAACTACTCAGGCTAATAACAATTGGCAATGACAATTAAGGTAAAACAAGAACTTTGAAAGTCTAAAAGTAAAAAAGACAAGGGAGTGATGAAATTTTTAATTGTCATTGCCAACCGAAATCAGGCAGCCATCAGGCAGACATGTTAAGTGGGGGGTCGGCGGAATCGGCCGACATGGTGTGCGTTGGACATCCCTATGGCCCCAAAGTAAAACCCTAAAACAGTTCCGCCCAACTCCCTCTGGGTAGCCAGCAACGGCCATCCATGGTTCTCTCTGATGGGGGTCATTTTCCATAGTAAAACTCCAAAACACCCCTAACGGTAATGGACGTTTCTCAGGGGGCCGAGTTAGCTGAGACACGTGCTAGCCAGCGTTCGAAAGCTCACATCATGGGCTTTCAGAATCTGCAATAAAATTTATGGTGATTTTTGTTGTATCAAAAATAATCGATCGCAAAATATCGATTGATCACGATTTTATCAGTTTTCAGCATCTGACTAAAGTAGCTACCAAGGTAAATGGGATGACCAAATTGAGGTTTTCTGGTACGCCAAATTCATTGGCGACGCCCATTTACAGCTACGATCACTTGATCAATCGATAACCGATATTCGATCGATTATCGATTTTTTTGCTCTACAGATGACCCAACTACACAGGCTATGATGTTAGTGGTTTTCGGGAATGCTGATTGCAACCGTGATGTTGGTTTAGAGCTATCATCGCGTTTTAATTCGATAATCGATATCGATTGATTATCGATTTTTTGCTGTGCAGATAAACAAAACACATAAGCTATAATTTCACTGGTTTTCGGGCATGCCGATTTCAACCATTATGTCTGTTTAGAGCTATCATCACGTTTTAATTCGATAATCGATATCGATTGATTATCGATTTTTTGCTGTGCAGATAAACAAAACACATAAGCTATAATTTCAGTGGTTTTCGGGCATGCCGATTTCAACCATTATGTCAGATTAGAGCTATGATTGCGTTTTAATTCGATAACCGATATCGATTGATTATCGATTTTTTGCTGTGCAAATTAACAAAACACATAAACTATAATGTCTGTTGTTTTCGGGCATGCCGATTTCAACCATTATGTTGTTTTAGAGCTATTATCGTGGTATAGTTCGACTATCAATATCAATTGATTATCGATTTTTTACTGTGCAAATTATCCAACTACACAGGCTATGTTTTTAGTGGTTTTTGGGGATGCCGATTTAAACCATGATGTCGTTTTTGAGCTATCATCGCAGTATAGTTCGATTATCAATATCGATTGATTGTCAAGTATCGATTGTTTGTGGAATAGATAAAATAATACAACTTACAGCTTATGCGTTTTCTTGCATTATGATTGTTGTAGCTAAGCTGGTGTCAGTTTACCCATACTGAATACATCAATCAATATATCGGTATTTAGAATATTTCAACTCTGTTAGAATAGCTGTATTCTAATAGGAAAAAATTAGGCTCGGGAAGTATATGGACGGGCACATACATAAAATGGGTTTCGGTCCAGAATACAAAAAGAAATCAAGACTTCAGAACAAACTATTGTAAACCGAAAACCAGTGACATTATAGCTTATGTGTTTTGTTTATCTGCACAGCAAAAAATCGATAATCAATCGATATCGATTATCGAATTAAAATGTGATGATAGCTCTAAACCGACATAATGGTTAAAATCGGCATGCCCGAAAACCACTGAAATTATAGCTTATGTGTCTTGTTTATCTGCACAGCAAAAAATCGATAATCAATCGATATCGATTATCGAATTAAAATATGATGATAGCTCTAAACCGACATAATGGTTGAAATCAGCATGCCCGAAAACCACTGAAATTATAGCTTATGTGTTTTGTTTATCTGCACAGCAAAAAATCGATAATCAATCGATATCGATTATCGAATTAAAATATGATGATAGCTCTAAACCGACATAATGGTTGAAATCAGCATGCCCGAAAACCACTGAAATTATAGCTTATGTGTTTTGTTTATCTGCACAGCAAAAAATCGATAATCAATCGATATCGATTATCGAATTAAAACGCGATGATAGCTCTAAACAGACATAATGGTTTAAATCGGCATGCCCGAAAACGACTGACATTATAGCTTATGTGTTTTGTTTATCTGCACAGCAAAAAATCGATAATCAATCGATATCGATTATCGAATTAAAACGCGATGATAGCTCTAAACCGACATCATGGTTGAAATCAGCATGCCCGAAAACCACTGACATTATAGCTTATGTGTCTTGTTTATCTGCACAGCAAAAAATCGATAATCAATCGATATCGATTATCGAATTAAAATGTGATGATAGCTCTAAACCGACATAATGGTTGAAATCGGCATGCCCGAAAACCACTGAAATTATAGCTTATGTGTCTTGTTTATCTGCACAGCAAAAAATCGATAATCAATCGATATCGATTATCGAATTAAAATATGATGATAGCTCTAAACCGACATAATGGTTGAAATCAGCATGCCCGAAAACCACTGAAATTATAGCTTATGTGTTTTGTTTATCTGCACAGCAAAAAATCGATAATCAATCGATATCGATTATCGAATTAAAATATGATGATAGCTCTAAACCGACATAATGGTTGAAATCAGCATGCCCGAAAACCACTGAAATTATAGCTTGTGTGTTTTGTTTATCTGCAAAGCAAAAAATCGATAATCAATCGATATCGATTATCGAATTAAAATGCGATGATGGCTCTAAACCGACATAATGGTTGAAATCAGCATGCCCGAAAACGACTGACATTATAGCTTATGTGTTTTGTTTATCTGCACAGCAAAAAATCGATAATCAATCGATATCGATTATCGAATTAAAACGCGATGATAGCTCTAAACCGACATCATGGTTGAAATCAGCATGCCCGAAAACCACTGACATTATAGCTTATGTGTCTTGTTTATCTGCACAGCAAAAAATCGATAATCAATCGATATCGATTATCGAATTAAAATGTGATGATAGCTCTAAACAGACATAATGGTTTAAATCGGCATGCCCGAAAACCACTGACATTTTAGCTTATGTGTTTTGTTTATCTGCAAAGCAAAAAATCGATAATCAATCGATATCGATTATCGAATTAAAATGCGATGATGGCTCTAAACCAACATCACGGTTGAAATCAGCATGCCCGAAAACAACTAACATCATAGCCTGTGTAGTTGGGTCATCTGTAGAGCAAAAAATCGATAATCGATCGAATAACGATTATCTATTGATCAAGTGATCGTAACTGTAAATGGGCGTCGCCAATGAATTTGGCGTACCAGAAAACCTCAATTTGGTCATCCCATTTACCTTTGTAGCTACTTTAGTCAGATGCTGAAAACTGATAAAATCGTGATCAATCGATATTTTGCGATCGATTATTTTTGATACAACAAAAATCACCATAAATTTTATTGCAGATTCTGAAAGCCCATGATGTGAGCTTTCGAACGCTGGCTAGCACGTGTCTCAGCTAACTCGGCCCCCTGAGAAACGTCCATTTCCATTAGGGGTGTTTTGGAGTTTTACTATGGAAAATGACCCCCATCAGAGAGAACCATGGATGGCCATTGCTGGGTACCCAGAGGGAGTTGGGCGGAACTGTTTTAGGGTTTTACTTTGGGGCCATAGGGATGTCCAACGCACACCATGCCGGCCGATTCCGCCGACCCCCCACTTAACATGTCTGCCCGATCTCGGTTGGCAATGACAATTAATGATAACATCTATTTTTATAATAGGTGTAATGCCAAAAATGCGTGTTATATAAATCTACGGAAGTTTTAAACTTAGGATTAGGTTCATAATACACGGTTTTTTGTTTACAACTTCAAAAGACGTATTTTCGTTAATATTCTACCAACTATTAAACTCTATATTTTGTTTACCAAAAACAAACAAATATTTATGTACTTTGCTTTTTTCAAACTTTGTTGAAATTGATTAAATATTTCAAAATATAACAGAAAACTGCTTTTGAATGGAAAAAAAAGTTCTCAAAGCCAGTGAAAAAGCTCATTTAACAAAAACCAACAATTAAAATGACACCATTTCCGTTTATAAATGGCTAATGTGCATGATATGACCAAATAAATTTCAGAATTTACTGACTACTAATTCACAAATTCGAAAGGTATTTAGTAGTCAATTTGTAGTCACTAAATCTGAATATGTAGTCGTAGTCAATTTGTAGTCTTGATGACGTCATAAAACCCCAAAAATTAGTAGTTAGTGGTTTTAGTAGTTAGTAGTCACTACAAAATAGGTCTAGGTCCGGTATATGTTTGATAGCTGAGCTCACCAGATGAAAGCTTTTGACGCCCATCAAAGTGTACAGTACGTAGAACACCAACGGATTGCCTACCAACAAAAAAGGGTGTGTCGAACCCAAAGTGGTCCAAGTTGACCAATTTCGCTCATTTCCGCAAACCTTGGCCCAATTGGCTGCTGGAATTTGGAATAAAGGCGAGAAAAATCCTGGAAATTTTATGTGTTAAAGTTTTATGCACCAAACCTAACCTAGCTAAAAATCGCCAAAATTCGCTAATTTCGGCTGAAATACAGCTAAAAAGTGCTGTTTTGCAGGCGATTTTGGCAATTTTTGTGTCTGAAATTGTAAAAAATCGCAAAAATTTGCTCAAAAAATTGGAAAAATCGGTGGAGGTCCCCATCCAGGGGGGTCTGGCCGAAGTCGGGAGGAGGGCAGACCCCCAGACTCCCCTGTTACATGTTACATGCTAAACTGTTGTCAATTTAATATGTAAAAATTTATGCATTGAGATTGAGACTATATTGAGAAATATATAGAATTCCTCAACTCAACATCTGTTTTTGAATGAGCCTAAAGAGAAAAACATGATATTCAGGATAAAGACTATTTTCTCCAGACTGTGTCAATCTCTATCAAGTTTTAATATGATAAAATAAGCCACAGTGTTCGAGACATTCTCCAAATGTCAGGTCATTTGGCGAATCCATGCACCAAACTTAAACACAATATTTTAATAATTTTGACACCTATCTATGACCACGCTTTTAGCGAAAATTTTGTCGCTAATGTATGTTCTAGCCTCACGAAAAAAAAATAATAATTTTTTCGGATTTACTTAACGCGATTTATCGAATTATGTTTAAATTTCTAATTTTTTTGTTGTTTTCCTGTTCTGTTTTCTTCTGTGCTCTATTTTCTGTTCTATTTTGAAATGAAAGGTGTGGTCACTACTCTTGTACCGGGTCAGTGCAGTTATAGCACAGTCTAGTTATAGCACAGTTGCGCAGTTATAGCACAGCAGATGGGGTGTTTGGTTATAGCACAGACCCGCTGATGGCCGCAGGCAACAGCGCAGTTATAGCACACGCAGCCACGATGAGTGCGTTTGTTTGACAACAGCGAGAGCTCCCGCCTATCGTAGCCACCAAGCTGGCGACTGCCGGGCCATTCTTCCCCGCAAACTGTCATTCTTAAACTTGTGTTCTTAAGCCTAGGCCTTATCCTAAGCCTGAGTCTGATGCTAACCTACATTGTAAGCCTAATCTTAAAACCTAGTCGTAGTTGTGGAGTCAGGATGGTCGGCGGCTGGGGGCTCTAACTACAGAAGCGCCAAATTTGAACAGGTGTGGCATCGGCGTCGTAGTTTAGTGGTAGTTAGCGGAAATCTGAACGAACGTACATTATTATTAGTCTCTTTCTGTCCATACTGCAAACCATGGAGAACGCTAGAAGAGTGCGGGTGAGCAATTTGAGAGGCGGAGGCGGCTCGGCCGAACCGGCACCCAGAAAGCCCGAGTACATCGAGAACGACAGAAAGATCTGCCACTACGTCAATCAGTTCCATGATACTTGGCAAGATCTGCGCTCGAGAATGTTTGGAACGCCGGAATTCGTCACCGAACTCAATCAGGAAATGCTGGTTCAGTTGGACCGAGTGCAGTACTGCCTTCGGTAACTTCCTCAAATCTGTGTAAAATTGTGCTCGCCTACATTGTACTGTACATTTTAAACAAGCTGTATATTTACCAAGTTTGATTTTTCAAGTTAATTGTTATTGTTGAAAAGAAGAGAGAAAGAAAAAATGAACGGACTGCATTTACTACTGCTTGCTGACTAGGGACCGGCGCATGCAATCACATAATACTTTACAATAGCAGCTCCCGTGGTCGAAATAATGACGTCGGACGGACCGGGTCAACTGTGCTATAACTGCGCTTCGATAAATTAGGCGGCGGCCCAGCTGTGCTATAACTGGAACTGTGCTATAACTAAACGCTCTACCGTAGCGAGGCCCATTATCTGTGCTATAACTAGAAGGCACCCTCGTACCTAAATGCTGGTGTGGCCTGTGTATCTCCGGATCAATATTTACCCAATATTTACCCGGACAGATTAATTTACCAGAAATCCAACAAAATTTACCCGGCCCGGTTAGATTTACAGTCATGTCTCGTTAATCCGGACAAGTCGGGACCAGCAGATTTTGTCCGGATTAACGAATTTCCGGATTAACGAAACAAAATTTAAAAACGTTGTTTTTTAGCTTAATTGTCATTGCCAACCGAAATCAGGCAGCCATCAGGCAGACATGTAAAGTGGGGGGTCGGCGGAATCGGCCGGCATGGTGTGCGTTGGACATCCCTATGACCCCAAAGTAAAACTTAAAAAAAAGTTCCGTCCAACTGCCTCTGGGTAGCCAGCAATGGCCATCGGCGGTTCTCTCTGATCTGGCCATTTTCCATAGTAAAACTCGAAAACACACCAAACAAAAATGAATGTTTCTCCGGGGGGCTACCTCGCTCAGGCACGTGCTATGCAGCGTTCGAAAGTTCACATCATGAGCTTTCAGAATCTGTAATAAAATTTGTGGCGATTTTTGTTATTTCAAAAATAATCCATCGCGAAATATGGACAGATCACGATTTCGTCAGTTTTCACGGAAATGAGAGTTTCTCAGGAGGGCTACCTTGCTCAGACACGTACTATGCAGCGTTTGAAAGCCCACATCATGAGCTTTCAGAATCTGTAATAAAATTTGTGGCGATTTTTGTTATTTAAAAAAAATCGATACCGAAATATCGACTGATCACGATTTCTTCAGTTTTCACGAAATGAGAGTTTCTCTGGGGGGCTACCTCACTCAGACATGTGCTATGCAGCGTTTGAAAGCCCACATCATGAGCTTTCAGAACCTGTAATAAAATTTGTGGCGATTTTTGTTATTTCAAAAATAATCGATCCCGAAATATCGACTGATCACGATTTCTTCAGTTTTTACGGAAATGAGAGTTTCTCTGGGGGGCTACCTCGCTCCGACACGTGCAATGCAGCATTTGAAAGCCCACATCATGAGCTTTCAGAATCTGTAGTAAAATTTGTGGCGATTTTTGTTATTTCAAAAATAATCCATCCCGAAATATCGACTGATCACGAATTTGTCAGTTTTTACGGAAATGAGAGTTTCTCTGGGGGGCTACCCCGCTCAGACATGTGCTATGCTGCGTTTGAAAGCCCACATCATGAGCTTTCAGAATCTGTAATAAAATTTGTGGCGATTTTTGTTATTTCAAAAATAATCGATCCCGAAATATTGATTGATCACGATTTTATCAGTTTTCAGCATCTGACTAATGCAGCTAAAAAAGAAAATGGGATGACCAAATTGACGTTTTCTGGTAGGCCAAATTCATTGGCGACGCCCATTTATAGCTAGTATCACGATACTTGATCGATTTATCGATTTTTTGCTGTGCAGATGACCCAACTACACAGGCTATGATGTTAGTGGTTTTTGGGCATGCCGATTTCAACCACGATGCTGGTTTAGAGCTATCATCGAGTTTTAATTCAATAATCGATTTCGATTGATTATCGATTTTTGTTGTGGAAGTAAACAGGCCACAAAGCTAGGATGTTAGTGGTTTTCGGGCATGCCGATTTCAACATATACGTAAACATCTCTAAACCAACATCGTGGTTGAAATCGGCTTGCCCAAAATCCACTAACATCAGTGTAGTTGGGTCATCTGCACAGCGAAAAAATCGATAATCGATCAAGTATCATGATCCTAGCTGTAAATGGGCGTCGCCAATGAATTTGGTATACCAGAAAACCTCAATTTGGTCATCCCATTTTCCTTTTTAGCTACTTTAGTCAGATGCTGTAAACTGATAAAATCGTAATCAATCGATACTTCGGGATCGATTATTTTTAAAAGAACAAAAATCGCCATAAATTATATTACAGATTCTGAAAGCTCATGATGTGGGCTTTCAAACGCTGCATAGCACATATCTGAGCGAGGTAGCCCCCAGAGAAACTCTCATTCCCGTAAAAACTGACGAAATCGTGATCAGTCGATATTTCTGGATCGACTATTTTTGAAATAACAAAAATCGCCACAAATTTTATTACAGATTCTGAAAGCTCATCGTGTGGGCTTTCAAACGCTGCATAGCACATGTCTGAGCGAGGTAGCCCCAGA
>JASANB010001879.1:0-18522 GCA_030248155.1 Sabatieria punctata
GTCCGTTTTTGTCCTTGTTTTATTCAAGACATTTCACCCTAGTTTATTACCGATACTTTGCATATTATCTGTTGTATGGTAGTATTGTTAGAGTGTTCTGTGTACGCATTCCTGCGTGAATGCATTCTTGTATTGTTATCGGTAGTGTTACTATCGTCATTGCGTTTATTGGCTATAATTTGCTTTGACTCCAACATATAATCTCAATCTTTTATGTCATTTATATATTGGCCATTACATCACACGTGATTATCTCCACTGTCTACTAGTTGCTGATTACACATAATAGTTATCATCTGCAGCCACGTTAACTTCTGTATTCCTACACTTTCTACTTATATTGGCTTGTCTTATCTATATCCCTATTATCTGCATTTATTTTTGACTCCTTGGATTGTTAACTGCCCTCGTGGCCGAGTCATTTGATGGGATGTTGCGGTTAATGTTCATGAAGGTTACTGGAAGGTGGTAGTTGGTTTATTTTGGAGTGTTGTTTGTTGGGCTGTACGAGGACGTGACAGCTCAAAAGGTGGGATGTTGCGTGAGAATATCTGGTAGGAGTGATTGGATTGCTTGGAATGTGTTCTGTGTTGTGGCTGAAAGTCGGCTGGCTTAGGCGCCGATGTTTTGTTAGATGGTATGGAGTGATTAAGTTAACGCGTGGTGTTTTGGTTGAAACAGTGAGTCTTGAGTAAAGTTGGAGTCGAGAGCGGTCGTCAATTCTGGTGCGCAACAAGTAAATAGTAAAATAAAAATCCACTAGTAAAATAACAGTATCTACCTGCGCACCGGTCGATCGGCTGGCATGGCGCGTTCTGCCACGGTTATCAAAGGCCCGGCTACTCTCTGGCACAGTACGTCTGACCGGAAAGTACGACTTTCTTCTTTGTCTTCCTTCTCCTCGGCCCCTGCAACGTTCGGCTAGTCCTCTGTGGTCAGCGCGTCCTCACCTCTGTAAAACAGCTGCAAGTACAATTGGTATGCACAATTGCACTGCAAACTCAGAGACCTAATCAATAATGGGTAATTAATATCAGGACTGCCTCTGGCAACCACTGTTTACATATAACAGCCTGAATTAAAATACCCCCGGAGTTGGCCAAAACACATTATCGGCAAGTTTCAGGGACACGCCACTACTGGCTGCATATTCCCGTCAAGTGTACCATTGGCTTGCCAACCAATTTCCGCCAGAATTAGCAAACACTCTTACTCAGTTCTTCCACCCTGTCCAGGACTTCAGTGTCACCACCGCTAAAAAACGCTCCTGCACCGGCCTCCATGGCTAAAACACCGCCTTCAAACGCAACAACCTAGGGGTAGGCTAACTCTCGCCAGCACACCCCTAAATCAGGTCTATAGACAGTACACCCTATCCGGTCGCGACGCGGACGCATTAGCATAAGCAGTTCCTCCCAGGCAGGATAGGCTTGGGCAGCAGGTCGCCTATGCCCTACACTCTAGACAGTCACGTCTAAGATGAGTCGTTTTGTGGCAGTGCCAACATTCCAGGACGGCGGCGGCCTTATTATGTTTTGGTTTCCACCTTGCGCGGCTCTCGTCAAGTTTTTGATTTGCAGGCAGCCCCAATGTTTGGGTTATCGGGCACCCCAGACCCTAAAAAAATACACGGTTTTTGAAGCATTTTTTTTCACTTTACCCAGCAAGCGGTATTTGATGAGACAATAGAAAATGTTCCTGACGCCTAGCGGCACTAACCTATCACCAATACCCGGTAATAAACCAGCGAAAGAGACTCCAAAGCTATTTGCATTATCATTTGCTAAACCTGCGTACGCCACTCTGGCTAAACGCCTCAAGTCGGCAGCATAAAACGTACACGCTGTATATAGCAAATTATTTCCTAGCCTGAAACTGCTATGCCGCAGACGGTTCCATCCACCTCTTGCAGGTTTACTACAGATTAGGCTGCACCCTACTGTAGGTTCAAACGCTATTATAATTAGCTACGCTACACAAGCAACTTGATAGTTTTTTATTTAAAATAAATTTACTCGGGAACACTACAGGACAAAGTAGGCGAGCAAGTAGAGCGAATCGAGAGACACAGTAGGCAACACAATAATGGTATCTATGGGTTCAAGCGCAGTACGTTGCCTAAGGTAAAGTATTAGGTGTTTAGGGCAATATAGGCTTTGTAGCCCTTGTGCAATTCACAAAGCAGTTTGTATCTAGGAGCGTTCAACAATTTCAAATCTCAGAGTTCAGTGAAACGCAAAACAAGAAGCAGTCTTGCTGGGAAAATGTTGAATTGTGGGTTTTGTGAAGTAAAGCTGTGTAGAGTGGACTCTTTGAGAGCTCACTTGCTGCTAGAACACTACTCGTTTTGAATGGTAAGTGCCCTACTCTCAGGGCTGCCTCAATCTACGGTCGCCATAAGAAATTCTCAACAGGTGTCTCAAAACCTTGCAACTGGTCATGCCACGATATGACCCTCATTTTGTTTGCACGATCGGATATTACCTGCCGGATATGCCGGATATCAGTCACAGATGAGAAAACGTGATTTTTTACGTATTTTGAACATAAATATTGCATTCGACCGAATGCTTGTTAGAAATTTCTTGAGGCGATTGTAATCCATGACCCCAGTAGTTCATATAACCCTGATTTCTGTGCAAAGGATAACACCCTCATTTTTGACAATGCTAATTTTTCACCTTGACTGAAAGTAAAAATCCGCCAGACTGAAAGTAAAAATTTAACCGGTTTTGTGAGAAAGCTGAGCTCTTCAGGTTCTTAAGTCCATATAAAGATTGGTTAACTTGAAAAATTTGGCAAAGATCCGATGAAGGGTTCTTGAAATATTTACGTTAAAACTTGGCATCTGAAAATTCGGGTCAGTTCATTTCGGAAGGGGATAACTCCAAGCTACAGAAGGCGAGAAGGCTAGGACTTGGCCAAAACAAACTCAACAAAAATACATTAATAATACTAATGTGATACAGTGAACATCACAAAACAGCCAAGCAGACTGGATTTCTATGTTTAGGATAGTCGCCTTGTTTTTGCTAATTTTTCATTTGATAAAAAATCTAAAATAAAAAAGGAACTATTATTGAGGCAAGTTTATACTGTAAATCTGTACTTTACAGAGATCAAAGCGTCTCTTTTCAGTTGCAGAATGGAGATGAATGGCTTGAGACTCTAACTCAACTCGCAAAGAATGGAAATCTCAACTGAGATTTTTCAAATTCATACTTTTTTAGTTTGTAGAACTAGGACAGGTCTATCAAAAGGTCGACTAAGTATACCACATTAGAGAGAACAAATTTGAACATGCAAACAATAATTTAGCCAAAAGTCTGTGATCTCAACCATTTTTATCTAAAAATTACGAAATGAGCTGAACTTTCATGCCAAACTGTGTTTCCCCTTCTGTTTTTTTTTCAGATGAGGTGTGTCTGTAAAATAGGTATGCCTAATAAATGCTAAAGATTGCATAGACATTCCGACCAAACTCGAAAATGCTTGGAAAGCGTCCAGTTATAAATTTCTAGCCGCGGTGATAAAATATGCAAATATGCAAAAAATATGTACATATCTCATTTTTGCATGCATATGATACATATATGCAATATCACATGCATCGCAAAAACCCGATATTATCCAACCATAGTTTGAACTACAATTATTTGATGTTTTGAATCAACTGTTATAGAACAAAGAAATGTATATATGTGGTTTATTGCATTATAGAAAATTTTTAAGTTTATCAATGATATCCGGCATATCCGGATCCGGATCCGGCCGGATATGGGCGTATCCGGATCCGGATCCGGATCCGGTAGAAATTTGTATCCGGTCGGGCCCTAGTCGTAATCCCAGTGGCAAATGCGTAATTCTGGTGTTCACTCCTCCGCCAGCGTTCAGCGAGTGCGTAAGACTGCCTTTTATTAATTCTTGCTCACTACGTTATCACTTCGTTCGCTAGTAATTGCCGACGTTCTTCCGGCATTCTCCTTGGTTCGTCCAAGCATCTTTTATCAGTTGGTGACCTCCCATAGCGGACGCCACTGATCCTTCTTCTTTCTTCTTTCGCCGTGTTCTGTAATCCGGCATGTCTATAATTAATTCGTTATTCTTTCAACTACGGTGCTAACAGCCCGGTACTTTCTACGACTCTATCACTTACCTTCACTTGCCTGGCTCGTCTTTAACAGCCCGGCCACTCTACTTTTCACCGCCTGGTTGTGATTAACAGCCCGGCCACTCTACGTTTTCCTGCCTGGTTGTGATTAACAGCCCGGCCATTCTACATCGTCTTGCCTGGCGTGTTATTAACAGCCCGGCCAAAACTGCAATTCAACCACCAGCAGCTCCAACGGCCCCTCCGTATCGTCGGTGTCGGATTCTGTCCAGCTACAATAAAAGCGGCGCAGTGCAACCACACTACAGGCGGTTAGGAAGACAGAGGCGGCTCACTTTCAGGAGGCACCGATGCCTTGTGGTGCAGGAGAGCAGCTTTTCTTCGGTTGCTTTTACTCACACAACCAGCCGCCAGACACACAAAACAGCCAAAGTGAATGTTAGTAAAAAGAAGAAAGTTCTAGACGTTAATGATCGATAATGTCACCCAATCACTAGCCTTCGTTCGCCCCGACGCTCCCCTTCCTCCAATAAGCACGCGTCGCTCGGTCACGCCACCTCCTCCTGATTGGCCCAGATGAACGTAGAGGGCCCGCTCGAGCTGCTGCCAAACCACGCCCTGTCATATGACTTGGTGTACCGATTGGGTCTCGTTGAGCGCACCCTGCGTCGTCAAGGGGATGGCGGCAAATTAAAAAAAATGGCGGGTCTGTACACTAGATTATCTGTTTGATTTCTTCTTGCTCCCAAGGAACGCCGAATCCAGTCTTCGGACGACCACGGCAACGTTCCATTTATTATACGAGTGTACATAGATGTAGAATGACTTCAAGAATTTTTAAAGCACTGAAAAACACGTTTACTGCCAGTTCATCTAACGAATCAGCAACAATTTTCAAAAACAACATGAATTTTTGCTGTTCCGACGTATTTTCACTGTTTGCTAAGCCTCTGGCGATCGGTAAATAAATCTAACGGGCCGGGTAAATTTTGTTCGATTTCTGGTAAATTAATCTGCCCTGGTAAATATTGGGTAAATATTGATCCGGAGATACACAGGCCACACCCCCGTTGGTATCTCCCACCCGAAGTGGTCCTAATAGACCATGGCAAAGGCGTACGGTACCAAAGTGGCCCAAAAGCGATATAGCCCTGTATTTCGTCTAATCTTCCATTCTACAGTTAAAAACAGCATAGTAAGACAACCAGACTCGAAAAGATGGTCTGTAAAGTGTCTTGAAAACTGAAACTTTGGTTATGCTTTAAGTCTAGAGGTTATTGGTTGCACTTCCACAACAGACTAAGCATGGTTGCTAATAGTGATCCGCTAACCAGGCAAGATTCGGAAATGAGTGGGGATTTAAAGTATTTTGAAATAGCTATCGATTGGTGCGCACTGCGCATGCGAAAGCTGTTGGTTTAGATATCGGAAAACAGCAGACGTTTGAATTTCGGTCGTTAGAAAAACGGTTGGTTAGCCAACTTTGAGGGGATGTGGGTAGCTCGGTTCTAGTGCAGTGTTTTTCTTCAAATATGCCCGATCGTTATCGTACCTACGCGGTCTAGTTTATGCTCATGAAAATGCTCATGAAAATACCTACGCGGTCTAGTTTATGCTCATGAAATTTTAGCCGGATCGATGAGATGAACTCCTTTGCCTTCAGTTAAGTAAGTTGACTTTCTCGCAAAACGCATGTTAATAAAAGTTCTGCTTTAAGTGGTCATGACATTGATAAAGCCAACAAAAATTGCAAATCAAGCAACTGGGACAGCTACTGTGGTAGGGTCCACCAAACAAGAGAGACCGAACTAAATAGGGCAATAGGTTTTGCTGGTTCGTAGTCATCTCCCATTATACCGCATGGCGATTCGGTATGAGCCCTCGGGACAAAACATACATGGACCACAGCGCAGGGGGTTAGGGAGGGGCTTACCCATACCCCGACCCCCATCCCGGAGGATACTCTGTATCGCCTACCCTAGGCCCTCAGCCCCTCGACCTCCCGCCTCAGCCGGCCGCTACCTCCCCCTCAGGAATTTTTTGGAAGAATTTTGTATAGAAAATTAAGATATACTTGGATTACAGTATGTAGGTGTAAATGAGCTCAGAATAGCTTATTTTAACTTATTTTAATGAAAAATAAGCCAAAATCCGGACTTTTATGGCTTACCACCCTCTCAGCCCCCATCAGGCGCTGCGCTCATACCCCTCATGAATTGAAAATGCTACCCCCCTCGACCGAGATGCTCGGCCATGTTTGCATGAAACTGATTACTGTTGATTGGGTATACCGAACCCATACCGAAAAATGGGTATTTCTCGGAATACCTACCCAATAAATACCTACCCATTCCAAGTATTTTAATAAATACCCATACCGGGTATACCGATTATTTTGGGAATACCCAGGTATTTGGGAATCGGTATTTTTTGCCCAGCTTAGTGCCTTTTTTATCGAAAATTCCCTATGATCACTTTGTTTTCTTTGTAATTTTGCATTTTAGGGCATGCAGAAACACATTCTTTTACGATATCCCTCCAAAATATCGAATTTGAAGGATTTTTACTTCTCTGACTCAATTCCCTGTCCCAAACTTGTTTTGTCATTAGGAAGCGTTGGGCTAGTTTTGGCTTAACTGCACACTGCTCCTTAATAATCAAGTTTCTATGTACAGTACATTCACAATCAACAAAATAGCCCCGCATTTTCTCACTACTCGTTAGATCTCAATACTGTACACTAGCAGGCCTTAGCTCTACAGTGCAGTGGAAGCATTTCTCTTAGCCAAAATTATTTATAAAAAACAATTTTCACTCCAGTAAAACTGAAAAATAATTTCAAAAATTCCTAAAAACTGTAAATCCCATTGCTTTTGATGAATTTTCTAGCCTCTGACCTTGAAAATGACTAAATCCATGGCTTTGTAATTAGAAAATTCAGTGTTTTGACTTTGTAAAACATTTTCAGCAAATACCGAATAAATACCGGTATACCGGTATTTTTGCGAATACCTACCCACACCGAACCGATTCCTGGGTATGCCGAAAAATACCTACCCATACCGAACCGATTCCTGAAAAAGCCATACCCAAACAACAGTAAAACTGATAATAATAATATTATATTTACTCGGCCGAACCGTTAAACGCATGTGGCCTTTTCAACGACGTTTATACTGAAATTTTTATTTAAACTATATTTTCTGGTAATAACAACTGTAAAAACTATTTTTCCGACCTCATTTCTACCTTTTCAGGGTGCTCCAATCAAATCCTCATCTTGTACTATTTTTTGCCTGTACTATTTTTGTGTACTATAATTGTACTATTTAGAAGGATATACCTACTTCTCCCCGTAGGCAATTCGGTTTCTTTTAGCCGTCTAACCGTTCTAGCCGTTCGCACCGGCAGGTAACGCTGTGGGCGCTGAATTTTGTGCAATTGACAGAACGTTTTCAGGCTGTTATACTTCTTCAGTATGCTTTGTGCTTTCACTCACATCTCTTCTGGCCAACTCCGAATCGGCATGCCGAAATATTATCCCGAGAATCGCCCAATTCACTTTGGAAATCAATCAATTAAACTGACGATTTCCCTTCTAATTGTAACGATTTCAGCTCTTCAAGCTGTGATGCTTCTTCGATACGCTCTGAGCAGCCACTCATATATGTTCTGGCCAGGCCAACTCAGAATCGCCATGCTACACGGAGAATCGGCCGATTCAGGTGTGGAAATTGGTAAAACTGACGATTTTATATCCGATTGCATCGATTTCAACTCTTTCAGCTGTGATACTTCTTCAATATGTTTTGTACTTTCACTCACATCTCTTTTGGCCAACTCCGAATCGCCATGCCGAAATACTATCCCAAGAATCGACCGATTCACTTGTGGAAATCAATTAAACTGTTGACTTTCCCTTCTGATTGTAACGATTTCCACTCTTCAAGCTGTGATGCTTCTTCAATGTGCTTTGTGCTTTTACTCACATTTCTTCTGGCCATCTCTGAATCGCCATACCGAAATACTATCCCAAGAAACGGCCGACTCTGCTGTGGAAATTACTGAAACTAACGATTTCCCTTCAGATTGCAACGATTTCAGCTCTTCAAGCTGTCAATGCGCTTTGTGCTTCCACTCACATCTCTACTGGCCAATTCTGAATCGCCATGTCGAAATACTGTCCCAAGAATCGGTCGATTCACTTGTGGAAATCAATTACATTGACGATTTCCCTTCAGATTGCAACGACTTCAGCTCTTCAAGCTGTGATGCTTCTTCAATGTGCTTTGGGCTTTCACTCACATCTCTTCTGGCCAACTCCGAATCTCCATGCCGAAATCTTATCCCAAGAATCGGCCGATTTAGTTGTGTCTTATCGAAAACATCGGAAATTACAACTTGAGTAAGTGAGTGCCGAATAGTGCTGTTTGTAGTAGTAATCTTTTTTCGTAAGTGCCTTAAACTGTATAGTTGACTTTTAAAACTGTGTTGTTTGTTTATGAGTTCTACCGTCCTTTCGGACAGATCAGGACACCCCTCGCTCTTTTCAGAGCCCTTCAATGGGGCAGCCCTGTCTACAAACAACCCTCCCCCTTGCTGCCAATAGGTGCAACGGTAGCGCTGGTTCGGTTCCCATTTACCTACTAGCCGTTTACCATTTACATGTTCTGGTCAGCTCTGATTCGCTAAACCGAGCACCATCTGGGAGAGAATCGGCCGATTCGGTTTTGTTTGTTCCGTTTTGGTTTTTAGTTCCACTGTCCTTTCGAACAGCTCACGACAGACCGCGCTCTTTTCAGAGCTTTTCAATTGGGCAACCCTGCCCTTTGCTGCTATTCGGTACAACGGCAGCGCCGGTTCGGTTCCCATTTACCTACTAGCCATCACTGGCTTTCGGAGGCCTGGGTTGGGCTTTGCGTCAGCTACATACTCCCAGTCGCTTCGACCGGTTTCGAACCCACAAACAACCGCTCTCACAGATGCCGGAGCCGCCGAGACACACGAAATTGCGTAAACTACTCATGTTCATGACCAATACGTGACTTGGTTGTGGAAATCGCCGAAACTGACGAATTTCCTTCAAATTGTCCACTTCTTCAATACTTCCGCCCTGTATTTTTCAGGATGACTTTTGCACCCTGTATTCTTCCGAGTGCTTTCTTTGCCCCCAAAATGTACCCCTTCAAAATTTGTACCCCCAAAAATTCTTACCCCCATATTATTGGTCCGAATTTTTTTGCGCCTTGTGTTTTTCAGTGTGCTTATCCTACATAAAATGTCATCCCCCTTAGAATTCTTCCCTTAAAATATTTTTTCTGAAATTTTGTTTGCCCCGTATTTTTGGAGTGCTTTTTAGTCAACCCTAAAATTTTTTGCCCGAAAAAGCCAGGATTTAAAGAAAGAACACCCTAAACAATTTCATAGCCCAAAATTTACAAGGACAGAAAAATGGAGGGGTAAAAAATTCAAGGGATACGAATTGGGGGGAAATGTGAGTGGCTGCTCAGGGCGTATCGAAGAAGTACGCAGCTACAAGAGACGAAACCGTTACAATCAGAAGGGAAACCATCAGCTTAATTGATTTCCACAGCCGAATCGGCCGATTCTTGGGATAGTATTTCGGCATGGCGATTCGGAGATGGCCAGAAGAATTTTGAGCAAAATCATAAAGCACATTGAAGAAGCATCACAGCTTGAAGAGTTGAAATCGTTACAATCAGAAGGGAAATCGTTAGTTTCAGTGATTTCCACAGCCGAATCGGCCGATTCTTGGGATAGTATTTCAGCATGGCGATTCAGAGATGGCCAGAAGAAATGTGAGTAAAAGCACAAAGCACCTTGAAGAAGCATCACAGCTTGAAGAGTGGAAATCGTTACAATCAGAAGGGAAATCGTTAGTTTCAGTGATTTCCACAGCCAAATCGGCCGATTCTTGGGATAGTATTTCAGCATGGCGATTCAGAGATGGCCAGAAGAAGTGTGAGTAAAAGCACAAAGCACATTGAAGAAGCATCACAGCTTGAAGAGTGGAAATCGCTACAATCAGAAGGGAAATCGTTAGTTTCAGTAATTTCCACAGCAGAGTCGGCCATTTCTTGGGATACTATTTCGGTATGGCGATTCAGAGATGGCCAGAAGAAATGTGAGTAAAAGTACAAAGCACATTGAAGAAGCATCACAGCTTGAAAAGTGGAAATCGTTACAATCAGAAAGAAAAAGTCAACAGTTTATTTGATTTCCAAAGTGAATTGGGCGATTCTCGTGATAATATTTCGGCATGGCGATTCGGAGTTGGCCAGAAGAGATGTGAGTGAAAGCACAAAGCACATTGAAGAAGCATCACAGCTTGAAGAGTGGAAATCGTTACAATCAGAAGGGAAATCGTTAGTTTCAGTAATTTCCACAGCCGAGTTGGCCGATTCTTGGGATAGTATTTCGGTATGGCGATTCAGAGATGGCCAGAAGAAATGTGAGTAAAAGCACAAAGCATATTGAAGAAGTATAACAGCCTGAAAACGTTCTGCCAATTGCACAAAATTCGGCGCCCACAGCCTGCCACATACACACCTGCCGGTGCCAACGGCTAGAACGGTTAGACGGCTAGAAGAAACCGAATTGCCCTCCCCGTATCTCCCGATAAAAGTGGCCCATTGTTTAGGCGGTCTGCACCAAAGTGGTCCAAATACAATTTCAGATTGCTTCGGCTTCTGGAATGCTGTGAAGTGAAACAGAGTCTTCTTTAAGCACATACACATGACCTGACGTAGAAAACCGAAGATTCGGATCTTCCCACTACAAAAAGTCTGAAAAACACTCTGCACAAGCACACCTTAAGAATCAGTCAGGAATTCCGAAAACAAATGGAATTTTTGTTGTTATATATATCTAATGGCCGAGCTAAATTTTGTTCGATTTGCTAAATAAATCTACCTCCTGCTAAATAGTGCTAAATATTGATCCAAAGATCACCGGGCCGCACTGTCTCAACGCCGGCAATTACTAAAAGGGGCGATGGGGCGCTTTCGCAGTACAGGAGCGGTCTGATTCCGTTCGTGTCTTGTCAATACTCGGCTCCTGACCCCCCACACTTTATCGCATCAAGTTTTGCCTGCCACTCCCCACGATTTGCACTCAACGATCTTCCGCGAAGTACTATCGCTAGAATCGGCCAATTCAGTAGTGCAAACGACCACTTTCCTTCAGATTATGATGAGGTCAACTCTTCCAGCTGCTATACTTCGTCCATGCCTTTTGGGCTTTCACTTTCTTCTGTTCTGGCCAACTCTGATTCGCCATGCCGAAAATTATCCAATAATCGGCCGACTCAGGAGTGGAAACTGACAAAATTGACAATTATTTTTTCTGATTGCAACGATTTCACCTCTTCTGGCTTCCATAGTTCTTTGATATGCTCTGGGCCACCAGTAGAACCTGTTCTGGTCCACTTCAGACCGTTACACTAAAGTACTATCCTAAGAATCGGCCTATTCGTTTCCCGAAGAAGGTGAAGCTTTTGAGTTTTCTTCAGATTGCAATGATTTCAGCTTTTTTAGCTACGTACCGTATAGTACTTCTTTGATGCACCCATGACTTTCACCCTTCCGGCCAACTCCGATTCGCTAAACCGAAGTAGTGCACTGCGCCACTTTCAGATGAGCTGGACAGAATCCGACGCCGACAGTACGGAGGCAGAGGTGGAGCTGCTGGTGGTTGAATTGCAGTTTTGCCGGGTTGTTAATGACAAACCAGGCAGAAAGACGTTGAAAGGCCGGGCTGTTAAGAAGAACAACCAGGCGAAGAAGCGTTGAATGGCCGGGCTGTTAATCACAACCAGGCAGAAGGTAAGTGAGTCGTAGGTAGGGATGGGCACGTAAATTAATTTTCGTAACGCGTAACGTAAATTAAGCGCCGATTTTTAATTTACGTTACGCTTAACAATTACCGTAATTAAAAAAATCCGGATACGGAAATTAAACGAATACGAAAATTAAAATTTAGCAATACGCAAATTAATTTCCGTACATGAATTAATTTACGTTCCTAGCGTAAAACAGCTTTTTCTGTTGAATCCTGAGCCCACCGCATTGTTTTGTTGTATTATAGGCATATTTTTGGTTACTACTGAAACTTAAATGCGACTTTTAAGGTTAATTTTTCGAAAATTTTTCGCCCTTGTCGCACAGAAGCCCAATCCCACTCTTCGAACTGCTAAACCGGTTAATTTCGGTCAATTTCACGGTCGAAATATCTTGTAGATACGTTTTTGAAGGCTTGAATTTGTCAATATGTTATCTCCCTGTATATGAAAATAGGCAGAAAAGCCAGGCAGCTATAAATTCATGTGTAGGTGTTGTACTACTGTTGGAAAGTTCAGGGTTGAAAAATAGGTTCAGGTTCAAGTCAAAGCCAACATCGAAATTTCAGCTTCAAGTCCATCTTCTAAAAAACCTGGACAATAGGTTCAGGTTCAAGTCCACCGATATCTCCAAAAACTGTAGATATTTTGCACTGCTTGCAACTTTTCTGAGCTATAAGCCTTTCTACTAGCAGAAAAACATACATCAGACTTTACAGGGCAGTGTACTTTCGTTTGCTGACAGTTTCAGTTTGAAAATAGGTATAAAAACATGAAATCTTTAAAATTTTGTGCAATCCATCCGAAAATTTTACATAGTTTGCCTAAAAATTGCAGTTGAAATTTGAACCTGTTGAGAAAGTCCAATAAAACGGAACAGGTTCAACTCCGGCTGAAATAAAATAGGTTAAGGTTCAGGTTAAAGTCCACAAATTTCAGGTTAAAACCAATAGATCCAGGTTCAGTCGGACTTGCCAACAGTATAGTGTACATTTAAAATGCATTCAAACAGAGAAGTGAAGTTACATAGTTTTCTTCACTACTAATCTTATATGTAAGTACTGTCATACGTACGTTTAACCATCAGTGCGGTGTGCGGTAGGTAGACTACAGTCTGTAGTACGTACATAGTTGGCTAGTTGCTGCGCAGTTATAAAACCCTCAGCAGCTACAGTAATTCAGCCAAAAAACATACCCACATTTCATTCCTTCCTTTTGGTGTGAAGTACTGTTGCTAAGTAAATTTATTTGAAATTTAATTAAATTATAATTTACTTACCACCTGCCCAGAGAAATATAATTAAATTAAAATTTACTTACCATATCTGAGAGAAATTTAATTTAATTATAATTTACTTACCACATTTAATTAAATTAAGTACATTAAGTATAATTAAAATAGGCCTGATTTTGGCGGCTAACACCTTCAGCTTTACTTCCAACTAAGCAAGGATGCAATACCAGTCATCTAGAATGAAAGTCAAACTAGGGTTTCACAGGTTAAGTCAACAACATTCATGGACAAAGGGAACTACTAAGGGCGAGGGGGTTTACTCGCCTCAGGGTCTGACGTACCGCCCCTCAGGCTACCGCTACCCCTTCAGGATATTTTCGAAGAATATTATGATAAAAGTATGCCTAGGTTAGTTGTGAATGAGCTCAGACTAGCTTATTTCAACCTATCTAAACGAAAAATAACCCAAAAAACCTCAATTCTAACGAAAATCGGACTTTTTGGCTTATCTTCCTCTCAACCGCCATCAGCCGCCGCTAAACCCTCCAGCCAGCCACCTCAGAATTTATCACCCCTCAGCCGAAATGATAGCCCATGTCTGTCAACAGTAATAATGACAGTTCGTCAGAAGTAGAACCTCAATCTCAAGAGGCTTTCCAGCCAGTTTCTGCTTCCAGCCACAACAGGCAATGCCTTGTGAAACTGAACATATGCTATCGCACAGCAAAACTGGCTGAAAAGTAGTACCTAATATCCACTCTTAGCTCGGCAGATAAATTGAAGTAGTTTGTTTTATGGCAGATTAAAGAGAAACAAGCGCAAAGGCGAAAGGCGGTGGGCGGGCGGAAAATTGTACTGTAAGTATGGCTTGCCATTGAAAGGCATAGATACCGAAAGCAGACACTCACGCAGCACTTGCATGCTGCCAAAAGCTTCAGCAATAGCTAGGCGTGTGTAGGTAAATTAAGTATATTTTAAGTAAATTAAGTAAATTATTTTTGGTAAGTATAATTTACAAATTATAATTATAATTAACTTTCCCTATTTTCGTGGAAATTTAATTTAATTATAATTTACTTACCAAATAATTTACTTGTATTAGTAAATTTCTAAAAAATATAATTAAAATTAAAATTATAATTTACTTAGCAACAGTAGTGTGAAGTTAGATTTCAAAAATACGAATGCAATTCCAATGGAACAAACACAGAATTAAAATTTGCATTGCATACAGTTCATTTTATAATTTTTTCCGCGATATTCGATTGCTACTACCTACTAGCAATTTTTGAAGAAAAACGAAAATTAATTTACGTTTGGCTGGAGTCTTATTCGTTACGACGTTACGGAAATTAATTTACGTAACGCGTTACAGCAAGAAATTGGCCGTTTTAATTTCCGTAACACGTTACGATTACGGAAATTAAAATCTGGTTCAACACAAAAAACGTGTACGTAAATTACCGATTATAATTTACGTTGCCCATCCCTAGTCGTAGGTGGCACCGGGCTGTTAACACGGTGCGTGAAAGAATAATGAATTAATTATAGGCAGGCCGGATTACAAGTCACGGCAAAAAAAAGGGAAAGAGGATCAGCGGCGTCCACTGTGGGAAGTCACCGACTGATGAACTAATGCTACGCCAGGGAATGCGCCGGAAGAACGTCGGCGGCTTATGAGCGAGCGATAATTAATGATTGGAGCGAGCGAATAATGATAATAAAGAACAGTCTCACGTACTGCCTGACAGCAGGTAGAATAGCGGAACCAGGACTATGACAATTAGGGCCCGACCGGATACAAATTTCTACCGGATCCGGATCCGGATACGCCCATATCCGGCCGGATCCGGATCCGGATATGCCGGATATCATTGATCAGCTTAAAATTTTTTAGAATGCAATAAACCACATATATACATATCTTTGTTCTATAACAGTTGATTCAAAACATCAAATAATTGTAGTTCAAACTATGGTTGGATGATATCGGGGTTTTTGCGATGCAAGTGATATTGCATATGAATATATGCATGCAATTTCTAGTGCATATCGAATCTTTACCAAATTTTGCAAGTTAACCAATCTTTATATGGACTTAAGAACCTTGCGGCCTAAACCACTACACCAACTGTGCCGGCACGCAAGTTATACTTGTTAAACAACAACATTTCTACATTTTCGGGCTTCAGAGAGGAGCGATCGCCTTCCGAAATCGAGCCAGCAGTCTTAAATGTTTGCTCGCTAGCTACCGTACCGATAGGAGCAATTAAATACTTCCTGGCAAGCTGCAAAACTGTTTTAGAACCATACAACTGCGCAAATTTCTATCAAACATTCAGTCGAATGCAATATTTATGTTAAAAATACGTAAAAAATCACGTTTTCTCATCTGTGACTGATATCCGGCATATCCGGCAGGTAATATCCGGATCCGGATATGGCCATATCCGGCCGGATCCGGATCCGGATCCGGATATCCGGTCGGGCCCTAGACAATGTCTACTGGAATTAATCCACTTTTATCTACACAAATGGCGAAGTACAGGAAGAGACAGTCTTCTCCGACGATCGCTGCTCAACAATACACAGGAGCGTTCGAATTCAAATTACTGACGGCCGCCATACAACCGCCTAATTGGAATGGCTCAACAGTGGTCCTAACACGACAACGTAATTAGCGATAGAGAAAACAATAAACAGGCGCTGAAACATAGCACGTGTACACAGTACACAGACAACGAAAGAAAATGTACGTATTGTAGTCAGTCTGAGACAGCAGCTTCTGTGCATTAGCATTCCAAAAATCGGTCAATTCGCTTTTGGAAATCAGTTGAACTGACGATTTTCATACAGATTGCCCTTGCATGTATTTCTTCGATACACTCTAGCTCTGCCTTGTTTAGTATTTCTCAAGGTGTTTTTGTCTCGGAAAATTCGTACCCCTCAAAACCTGTACCCCCTAAATTTTTTTCTGTCCCTGAAATTTGTTTTTTTTTTTGCGCTCTCTTAGAATTTGTACCCTTAAAAACTTTTGACTCCTAAATTTTTCTGTCCCTGTGACTTCTTGCTCCTTGTAGCCACCTCCTTCAGGGTGTTTTTCTTGGCAGGCGGTAAAAAATTAAAGCGGGACTAAAAACATCCCGAAATATACAACGAGCAAGAAGTTACAGGGAGAATAGAGAGAAAGAGGATGAAGAGAAGTAAGAGAAAGAGAAGAAGAAGGCAGACGGAAAGAATGTTAGTTCGTTTGAGTTTGTTGTCCAAGAGATGTGATCCCATTTCTCCCATGACAAGTCAACAGATGCGAGCGAAAGCAACGGAATTTTTGCACTTCAGACAGGATTTTTACCCCATTTTTAGTCCTCAAAACCCTGTTTTGAGCCCAAAAAAGGTCGCTGAAACCCACTTTTGGACACCGAAAAAAGGTCGCTGAAACCCCCTTTGGGCATAGCCCTGAAACCCTATTTTGGATCAAAAAAATTCCCCCCCCCAGCCGAAAACCCAGCTACATGTATGCTTTGGGCATCGCTGAAAGAGTGACGAAAAAATGGTGAAAAGGTTACAATCAGAAATGGCGTTATTGTTCTCAGCTACCATTAATCGATCATGATGCGCAAGTTTCCATAGCAGTATGTGGTTGCAAAAATACGTTGATTGTACTATGTGTTCCCCTAACTGTACCCAAGTCCAGTTCTCTTTGTCAGCTCTGAAATTGTTAAGTCTGCTCTACGTCTACCTACCAGGGATGATATCAATAGCACGTTTGATGTGCGTATGAAATTGCATAGGAATGTATACTTTAGTGTAATGTTATGTCACCAGGTTCTGCTTGAACCGAACTACTGTTTATATATCAGTGCCCCACAGTGGATCTGATTCCATTACTGTGGGCAGGTATTGTGGTGTGTGTGTGTGTGTGTGTGTGTGTGTGTGTGTGTGTGTGTGTGTGTGTGTGTGTGTGTGTGTGTGTGTGTGTGTGTGTGTGTGTGTGTGTGTGTGTGTGTGTGTGTGTGTGTGTGTGTGTGTGTGTGCAAGACTACTACAGGGTGTCTCAAAAAAAATGATCACATTTCTTTTTACTGCCATTTCCGCAAATTTTGACCAAATAGGCTGAAATTTGGAACATAGGTGCCAAAATTCGGGGAATTTTATGTGTTAAAGTTTGGTGCACTAGGCTTGACTCATTCCCGAGAAATTTCAAAAAAAGTGAAAATTGGTAATTTCAATAGTGAAATCATCGAAAAAAATGATCACATTTCTTTTTACTGCCATTTCCGCAAATTTTGATCAAATAGGCTGAAATTTGGGTCATAGGTGCGAAAATTCGGGGAATTTTATGTGTTAAAGTTTGGTACACTAGGCTTGACTCATTCCCGAGAAATTTTAAAAAAAGTGAAATTTCGTAATTTCAATAGTGAAAGCCGGTCACCGAAAAATGGAAACATTTCTTTTGACTGTATCTTTCCTAATTTCTGTCGGAATCGGATGAAATTTGGAGTGTAAACGCAGAAATTCAGTGTAATTCGTGTGTAAAAGGTTGACGCGTGAACTCCAACGCTATCGATAGAGTTTAGGCGATAATGTAATGTGATGTTTTTCGGTGACCGGCTTTCACTATTGAAATTACCAAATTTCACTTTTTTCGAAATTTTTCGGGAATGAGTCAAGCCTAGTGCACCAAACTTTAACACATAAAATTCCCCGAATTTTGGCACCTATGGTGCAAATTTCAGCCAATTTGGTCAAACTTTGCGGAAATGGCAGTAAAAAGAAATGTGATCATTTTTTCGGTGACCGGCTTTCACTATTGAAATTACCAAATTTCACTTTTTCTGAATTTTCTCGTGAATGAGTCAAGCCTAGTGCATCAAACTTTAACACATAAAATTCCCCGAATTTTGGCACCTATGGTGCAAATTTCAGCCAATTTGGTCAAACTTTGCGGAAATGGCAGTAAAAAGAAATGTGATCATTTTTTCGGTGACCGGCTTTCACTATTGAAATTACCAAATTTCACTTTTTCTGAATTTTCTCGTGAATGAGTCAAGCCTAGTGCATCAAACTTTAACACATAAAATTCCCCGAATTTTGGCATCTATGGTCCAAATTTCAGCCTATTTGGTCAAAATTTGCGGAAATGGCAGTAAAAAGAAATGTGATCATTTTTTTGAGACACCCTGTAGTAAAGACCTCCACCTTCCTTTCATTGGTGCCGAGACCCGGGAGCCCACCTTCATTCAATGCTACTACAAGTCCCAGTTCTACTACCTTCTTCCTCCAAATATCCTTTCTCTGACACAAGGAACAACGACGCAA
>JASANB010001880.1:0-87420 GCA_030248155.1 Sabatieria punctata
GCCAACCCATACCAAAAATTGAGTAGCTTTGGGAATACCTACCGATTCCAAGTATTTTAATAAACATCCATACCCGGATTACCGGGGGTTAATTTGGAAGTACCCAGGTATTTGGGAATCGTGAATTCTACCCAGCTTAGAGAAATTTTTGATTGAAAATTCCCTACGATCACAATCTTTAATTTTAACGACGTTTATTCGCATGCAGAAGCTTCTTCTATTCACGTCACGATATCCTTGCAAACTATGGAATTTTAGCTATGGACGCGGTTCCTCAATTACGTACTCTCGGTCAAGAGAAACCAATAGAATGCTCAGAATTCAGAAAGTCGTCATGCATTTTTGACTTTTTAAAAGTTCACCCCTTTACCAAAAATGAACTCCGAGGACACCACCCACTGATGGACTGTACGTACTAAAAAGATAGAATTGAATCTTACTTGGCTTGTACTAGCACTGCTGACAATGCAGAGGACAACCAACCAAGCGCTGAATGCATACATTGGCCCAAAACTTATTCACAACCAATCAAACAACAACACTTGGATCATGCAGCACCGTGCAAACCAGAGGCTGTGGATGGACACATAAAAGAAGAAAATCCGGTTCTGCCACTATCAGTCCAGTCCAGTCCACCTGTTTGTTACTCAAAAATCGCACGTAGTCAGTTACGTAACACGGAAGTAGCCTACACATACCTATAGACTGGCGACAGGCTGACTGACGTACGTACATATAGCCATCGGTTAATGTCGTAAGCGTAAGCGTGCGTCGCACATAAAATTGCGCTCACATATTAGCATTAATGAGCGAATCAACGTTCGAACCTTCATCTCCTTGTGAGATAGCGAACTGGTTTTAAAATATGGAGGCTCGAACGGCTGGCACCGACGGAGCCATGCTGATCTGAAAGTTGTTGCAATTACGTACATAAAGACCGTCTAAGGTAGCGTTTGAGGTTGCGGCAGATGTGAGGCTTCTAACTTTACACACCGAAATGAGAGATGGGTGCGGAGAGTCACGTCAGTTGCGTCGAACAGGTAGTAACCGATGCTTGGCCGCCAAGCTTTAAACAGGTCGGTGCGGGGCTAAGTGCCGCGAGTGTTTGGCATAAATCCGTCACCCGGCCTACCCTCCTCAAAGTTATTGGATTCGGCGCCTTAAAACTTCCCTCAGACAACAGGCATCGAGCTCAAAAACCTGCCCTCTTCTTGTTGCTTGGCCTGTTGTCGGCAAACAGTCAGTTTTTCTTTTCCAGTCCAGCCAGTCTCGATGATGCGCAATTTCTCAGGACTGGGTGAAGAGATCGAGGCAATTCTCATAGGAATGCTGGGCTTCCTGTTGGGCGGCTTGCTCTGTTTCATGTGCTGCTTCAGTTTTGTGCGCATTTACCAGCTGCTCAGATCAAAAACGGTAAAGAGAAAGAGCGACAGTGAGGAGAGCAGCATTGACTTTACCAGCGCTGTTATGGAGGGCAAGCTGGACTTTGAACAGGAACAAACTGAGAACAAACAACGCACTGCTACGTGAAATTGAGATTGTGTACCCAAGCAGTATGTATTTGATTGGACTTTCTTTGATTGACCACCTTTTTGAATTACTAAAATCTCAGAACCAGTGTTGGGGAGAGCAGTTGACTCGATGCCGCTAGTGGTAATTCGTTCTATTCTAGTGTCCGTACGTACAATAGGTGCGAATTGAAATCGGTCCTTGAATGTCTCTGTTTGTCACTGTTACTATGTATACAGTCTGGCACTTAACGCCGTTTATGGTACAGGCTAGTGGTAAATATAGTACCGGCACCCTATGGTACCAGTACCATATAAGGTATCTCTTCGTTCGGGGACTGTGGTGGTATCATATATGGAACCCCTACCCATGGCTGACCATGGGTGCGGGTACCATGTATGGTATGTACGAAATCTTAACGGAGTGGTACCATGTATGGTACCGGTACAGGTACAATGCCAAGGTAGGGGTACCATATCCCGGCACCGTATGTGGTACCGGTACCGTATATGGTGCCACCGCTGTCGCCGAACGAATACCATAAAAAAGTGCCCTGACTGT
Organism: Sabatieria punctata; assembly: GCA_030248155.1. NCBI lineage: Eukaryota > Metazoa > Nematoda > Chromadorea > Araeolaimida > Comesomatidae > Sabatieria > Sabatieria punctata. The sequence continues at coordinate 2,071 of JASANB010001880.1, forward strand.
ACTAGCGAAGTTTTTCGAACATTTATCCAAAACAGAGCAAATAAGAATACAGAAGACCCTAGAACAACGCACAAAGGAACACAAACACTGATAAAAGCAGAAAAATTTTGGGGTCGTAAGAAAGCTCGAAACATGACTATTGGGCTACGCCGACTGCGGCGATGCCGATTGGGCGATTTTCGGGACTATTGGGCGACGGTACTATTGTGCAACAGAAATTTTATTTTGTATACAACGGCACAGAAATTGTTCAAGCACAATCATCAGTGTACAATAAAATATTTTCAAAATATCAACACAATATAACAATTTTACGTTTCAACGTTTGTTTGTTTGTTTAAATTTATTGTACAGAGTACAACACGATAAGACGCGTACACGAGGTACTTTTCAATGTCCTACCGCTGACTAGATTAACACGTACAGTCGGTAAAAATACTTACACGGACAAGATTGGCTTAAACGTCAAACGTTCTTTGCTTGAACCGTTTCTACACGAGCTTGTTCACTATCATGACTATGCGTCTCTCTCACTTGTAAGACTCTTCAGTCTCTCAAAAACGCTGGACAGGTGATAGAATGTCTTTTTAGGTCAAATTAGATAAATACAAATTTTTATGCAAATCGGAAACAAAAAATTTTAGATTTGTTCGGAAAGAGCCGATACTTAAAAAAATCGGCTGTTAAGCTGCCAAATAGCGTTTTAGAGGTGCAAACCCGCAAAAATGACAAATAGGCTTTTAGAAGAGCCGATTTCTCTTAAATATCAGAAATGGAAACCCCAAATTTGGTTTCCAAAGGCTTTTGAAGCAAATTTTAAGCTAAAAATTAGTGATTTCTTAGCCAGTTTCGTACTGCAGCCCATACTATTTAGTACTTGTATTTTTGGGTCGGAGAGGGCGGTCCCTAAACTACCTCAGGGGGTGGGCTTTCCAGCTATAGGGGTAACCCCTTAAACCAGTACAAGTATGAGAGCAATGCTATTCTTTGCTGTTTGCTATAATCCAACGAAATTCATGGGCTGTTGTATAAAACCTGTCTCCACATAAGAGTAGCCGGGTACACTAATTGGTACCAAGTGCTAAATTGTGTACCCGGGTTCACTGTTTGAAGGGATACACTATTCAGCACTCTCCGGTGCGACCTTTATCGGCCCAGCAATTGCCCATTTAGGTAAACTTTAAATTGCTTAAAGTTACTAAATGGAAGGCATAGTGTAGAAAATTGTATAGCTGTCATGGCATAATTTTTTTGTATTCTATTGTACATATCAGCGAACACTTAGCCTATTCCGTTTTCATCTGTATCAATCTTGAATAGGATCTCTGTACAATTATTGGCAACTTTGTAAGATAAAAGGCAATGTAAAATATTCTACGTCAATTTGTAAGCAACTGATTTTGAGAGCAATATTTCGTAACACAATCTCGAAACGTCGGGCGAAAAATATAAATGGTGGGCCAAAGAGCAGTGCGTAGGTACATAGATCAATGTTAGGGCAGCGCGCCTTTTGACACCAATCAGATGGCGGGCTTGCGCCGATTTGTTTTACTCTCTCTTTCTCTGCTCTGCTTTTTCTCTTTCCAGAAACCTACTGACGCAGAGCAAACAGACTCGAAAGTACACAAAGAACCACGTACTAAACACTTAATTAATACAATAGAATGTCAGAAACCATGTCAATCCAAGCAGACAGTACCTACCTATATCTACTGCAGTATTTACTTTTTGAGCCCGCGAATGACAGGAGAAGGGTGGACAGTAGATGGCGCAGTAAGAGTCGTACACGATAATACAGCTAAGAAATGCTTTCTACAGGCGGAACTCATAGCCAACAAAACATAGACATTGGACCAGCAGTACACGTCCCCAAAAATTTCGAACAGAACGCGTATGGATAAATACTTCCCCTTGGCCATGGTCACTAGCGTAATCCAGAAAAATAGCACATAATTAAACATACACACAAAGATTACACAACCGCTGAAGACTAATTTAACTTCGATGTTGTTGCTTCTGCTTCGCGATTTGCGAGTCGAACTTCGAATCTGGTTTGACCAAATCGAACTTAGCGCCCGTGCATACAAACAAAGGATGAGTAGAACGGAAATTAGGCCGGTCAGGGCGTTACCGAAGATGTAGTGCTACAGTATAAATGCTATGATTGACTGATGACATGTATAATTGTTGTATCATATACCGTTAGGTAGGGCACATCGATGTAACCGTGCACAGATGAAGTGTTGTTGCCAATGGCTTGAACTTTGATTGGCAGCCAAGAAATGGGAACTGGCACTACCAACGGCAGTAGCCATTGGACGGCCAGACACATCGCTATCGATCTCGGTTGCCACGTCTGAAAATCTAGCATCAGTTTGAAATATTTTATTTCTAAAACTAAAGCACTTACTATTTCATACCAAAACGGCGTGACAATTGCGGCATATCTATTCCAGGCTAGCAGAATCGACCCTATGTACTGTACATATTGCAAGTAGAAATAGAGCATATTTCCAATACGAAAATACATGTACATAAAGATAGAAGGCTGATAGGTTATCCAGGACGGAATCCAGCCCCACTGTGGAAAAGAAAAGGTGAAGTATTTGACAAGCAGCATGGCTATGTCACAGAAGCCGTTGCTGATGCAGAGGGTGAAAAACGAGGAATTTAGGGGCTCATTTTTGCGGTATTTATAGAGCGCAAAGATAAAAGTAGCATAGACAATAAGAGAAAAGCTTGCTACAGAAAAGCAAACTAGATCTTTGAAACTCAGCCGACAAGCGAACTTGCCGCAAATTTTGAACTCGTGTATCGACATAACTGCCGACATGACGTACACTGTCTCTCAAGAGCTCTGGAACTAATTTGCATATAACAGCTGCATTCATCACGCAAATCAGTTTTCTATGAGACACGCGATCACCTAATGCCATTTTCCCGACCTGCAGTACTCGACACAACATCTAAAGAGCTCAACTAGTCGACACACTACGTATAAACAGGCATTAGATAGAGGTAACAAGACAGTACGTACTGTATGTAACAGTGTTTCGCAGGCACAATAAAGTCTGGCTAGAAATGGTAGGTACACAATTTGCTTTAAAATTTCACTGCACACTCGAAAGTTTGTCAAAGCTGAAATTACCTTTGCTAACATCAGTGAACAAAAGTTCGAGATAAGATGAGCAAAGAGGAAGGAAAGTATATAGGTAAACTACTGTTGTTTGTTTAAACACATACGCATTTACCATACACTTGAAACTCGAAATTTTATCGTCCACTGGTTACAACCCGACACTACTGCAGAGCAGCCACTTAGGACAGGACAACGCGCAAAACAAACAAAAATATAAATAAGAGTCACATAAAACAGCCGAGGTTAAACCGCACACATAGATTACGAAATTCAGAAATTATACACAAAAATGCACGTTGTTTTTCCGTTGTGTTACACACACATACACATTGAAAATTCCATACACATTACCATACACAAACAGTACTCAAAAAGTTTATCTTTGTGTGTATTTGAGTAACAAAAGTCGATAAAATTTCGAACAGATTCCTATAATTTAGATGTTTCTGCTGCAGTAATAAATAGTATGGTCATAAACTCTTAAAATCAGTTAAGTACCTGAGTTTCAAAGCTATCAAAGGTTTCAAGAAGCGAACATTAAGAGATTTGATTTTTCTAGCGTTTCTGACTCAATGTCGGCCAAAAAATTTGCATTTTCAGTACAATACACATACACAAATATATACATTATTTTGTTGAATGTGTATACACAAATTACCACACACATTTGACAGTAAATGTGTATACACATACAGATTCGGGAAATCCAATACCAAACAACAGTAACGCAGACACGTAGTACTGTACTATAGCAGTGCGAAAGTAGCAATCACACCTAGCCCAGCCAGAAACAAAGTTTTTCTGTTGCTTCTATGCATGCGCAACAGTTTGCGCGTTGGTCTTTGGTTTGACAATCACCGGTGCTACTTGTGGCTTTCGGCACAGCATTTCCTTAGCCTTTTCTTGGATTGCCCTCAAAATTTTCAAGAGTTTATTTATCTATTCTACGGGTGGTCTGGGGGTCCCCTGGGGGTCTAGGAGTCTAGGGGGGTCCCTTTGGGAAAACCCAAACCAACCAAGCAGAGTATCTTGATGAAAATCGCCCCCCAATCTGTCAATAATTCATTTGTCTTTCATTGAAAAAAGATTCATTCAAATCGGTTGAGATTTGCGGTTGCCACAGTAAAATATCTGTTGGGTTGATTTTTTGACACACCCTGTATAAAATTATAAATTGACAAATTTCACGTATTGTTGGATTTCTAAAGAATTGGTCAGGTCCAGGGGTCAGGTCTAATGAGCCAATTTGGTCAAAATTTGTGGAAATGGCAGCAGAAAGGAATGTTTCCATTTTTGAAACATCCTGTAGTTAGTTTCAGGATCGCTTACGAATTGAGAGTGAGATAAATGAGGGGGTTGATTCCGCTGTTCAAAATCCAACCAGTATTGATAGCTAGATACGTCCATTTGTCTTCCTCAAACAGCAAACTGAAAAATATGCTGTTGGCAACTAGAGACTGTCAGAGCAGTCTATCGTACCCGTAGTTGTGCCACAGAATAACCATGAACAGTGCGAATCCGGCAATGAGAACGGCCTGAATCGCCACTTTGATCTCTGTGGCGCTCGAGACCTCCCGCACACCAGCTGTTGCTTTCTAAGCAAATACAAAGTTCAAAGTTCAAAGTTGTACAAAGTTCTCTGGAGACAAACTGCTACTACATTACATACATTCCAGCGGACGTAGATGAAAACGCAAGCGTAGCAAATGGCGGCGCCTCCAAAAGAAAACCAGCAGTTGTAGTACTCCATCTGCCAGACCAGATCGCTCCACGGCAGACTGGTATCGTAGCCGAATCCGTAGTCCTTCGGCCAGTACAAGACTGCCGCCTTGGGACTCCAGTACAAGCACAGATGCACCAGTCCCACTAGCCACATCAGACCCATTAATAGCTTGACGATAAATAGATTAGTTAAAAATCAAATAACCTATCATATCTATTTTATTACCGTTGTGTTGTGTTTTGTGAAAACCCATTCCACACTAAAGGGAAAGCAGATGTGCACAAACCGATTGAAGGCTAGCAGTCCGGTGAGATTGACGTAGACCACCCAGATAGCGTTGATCAGCCCGCCGAAGAACTGAAATAATCTTACTTTTTCTGAATTTTTAAAACCTAATCGGAGTCAAACCTGACTAACAGGATCATGTGCAGAGACACAACCACAAAACAGAAAAATGGCCGCTGCCACTTGAGCTACCAGCTGCAGGTTGTCTGCCAGACCCAAATTAAAGATCATACGGTAAGCCGGCATGATTCTTAGCTCGGGATCCGTTCTGATCGCCTACACAAGTTTCGTTACAATAAATAATTGCTTAGTACGTTAAATAAGTGGTCATACTCTGAGAGCAACCATGTACGGAGCGGCGCAAACTGCCGAAACAACGATGGTAACCGTGCCGGCGAACACATCCTCATTGTAATTCGTTTCGTTCATGATGTTCGTCTGGTGAGGATTACTAATTAGTTTGAAAACCGGCGCGTACAGGTAGAAAGTGAGGAATGGATGTGAGATGGACCCAGGCAAACTGGCCAAGGGGTTTGCTTGCCCCCGTTTTTAGCCTCCAAACTTCTACACCGCCGCCACATCTACTGTATATCTAGTTATCTACATAGTACAGTGCACTGCTTTACTGCATCAGGAAGCAGTTAAGGCCTAAAACAGATTTATCGCGAAAGTTGAATTTTGGTAGATCTATACAAGTTATTGATTCTAAGACACATAAACATTCTAAACCCATACATGTACAGTCCAGGGGTCTGCCCCACCGTATATAGGCTACTGTTGGCAAAATATTGAATTTGTGGAATACATAACATATACATATACATATATGTATATGTTTTCCGGTGACGAATACATATACATAATATGTATATGTATTTTTTCAAAAAATATGTACATAAAATACATATTATACATATTTTTTCAAAGCCAGGTTTTAAGTTGAAAAATGCTGCTAAATGAGTTGTTTGTGACTGAAATTAGAAAGGGTCCACGCTTGGACCTGATTAGCATGAAATTGATTCAGTACGTCAGTCAAATTAGCAATAATTTCCAGATTTAAAGTTCTGTTAAAAATCTTCCACGTACAGTCAATCTTTTTCTGTATGGGAGACCTGTGCAATGAACTTTGTTTTTGAAACCGCAATAGCAAATAATTTCGTTTAGGTCAACTAGCAAAAGAAAAGAGCATTTTTCTCCTGCCATTTATCCATTGAATTTGAAAATCTAAATGTTCCCTCATTAGAACTCCTTTTGGTCGCCTCGCACCACTTTCCGCGGTGATGGTATTACTCAATTAAAACACCAAATCTGTGGTTTTTCTACCACTGGAGCAAATTCAGACATTGGCATCCTAAGAAAATGTAATTTCATGCTATGGATGGCAGGCTGAGACTTGAAAATGCAGCATTTCATCAGAAATTCAATATGTATTTTCAAATATGTATTTTAAATACATAGTGGCCTCAGAATACATATACATAAACATATTCTCTGAGGAATACATAAACATATACATATACATATATGTATTCCAAAAATAATACATAATATGTATTTTTTACATATACATATACATATATGTATTCCACAGTAATATAGGCCAGACACCCCCCCATCGGAACCCCCCAGACGATCGTTCAACCCCTCCAATTTTCTGGCTAGTAATTTTTTGAGCAAATTTTTGCAATTACATATTTAGTTTCAGTTCAGACACTAAAATTGCTATAATCGCCTGTAAAACAACACGTTTTAGCTGTATTTGAGCCGAAATTAACGATTTTTTGCGATTTTTAGCTGAAAATTGCGCTTTTTTCGATTTTTGAGCGTTTTTGAACGCCCAACCGCACCCTAGACTTTGGGCTCAGACCCCAGGCCGGCCGGCCTAAAACTTCCTAACCCCCTCCACCATCGGCGGATGACCAGTAATACATATATGTTCGAACCAGACTGTTGTAGGCTACATACAAATTTAGAAAAGGCAACTTGAAGCGAGCACAGCAGATTGCGTGTCGACTAGTCCATTCAATTATCTGTAGTGCGGGAATAAATCGAAAGCCCAAAACTTGGTAACTTAGTATATCAAAATTGATTACGTCGCTTTCAAAAATTGCTGAAAATCTCGCACTCGGCTCGGACAACCTCATCACTTTGCAGTTGCTGCCATACATTTTTTAGGTTTGTGCTTAGGTTTAGGCTCCTCGGGCTTAGAATGAAGATGTAAATTTAAGCTTGTCCTACAAGGGGGTAAACACTCTTTTATGGGCCTTTATACTAACTAGACATGGGCAAAGGGAGGGGCTGAAGGGGTTGGCCCCCTTAGGCTCTTACCTACCCCCTCAGCCGGCCACTCACTACCCTGTCAGGAATTTTTTGGTTCGTAATGCAGTTGGTAGTTGAAACATTGTTGTTGTTGTTGTTGTTGTAACTTTTTGCCCTTTCGGAGTAGGAGTAGGCAACTGCTATATGTACATAGAGCAGGAAGAGACAGAAGGTCCGGCAGCCTCCTGAACAACAACTCTCCCCTTTGCTGTCGGTGTGTGCAAGGCGATTGAGATCAGTTTCGCCGACTGGTCAGTTTCGTCAACTGGCCAGTTTCGCCGACTGGCCAGTTTCGTCGACTGGTCAGTTTCGTCGACTGGCCAGTTTCGCCGACTGGTCAGTTTCGTCGACTGGTCAGTTTCGACGACGGAATAAAAAACCGGTCCGCTAAGCAAGTGTAAATGGTAATAATTTATGTCCAAAAGGTAGCGATGGTAACTGGCAATAGGCGTGTAATTATTCGGTGCCACACACATCACCTCATCGCAGTCAAGTGCTCATTTATGCAATAGCCCTCAGCAAACACCGAATAGGGGGCATACCATCATCTACCCTACCGTTTTGGTCGAACCCAGTCTGGAACAAACAAGCGAGACCGAGCCACCATCAAAACCGACAGTCAGTTTCATCCAGGACGGGACAGGAAAGGAATAAGCGTAGGGCAGATTATTGGTTTTGTATCAAATTTTTAACCTTGCCCCCCCAGGCGCTCCTACCCCCTCAGACATTGAAAATTTTCCCCCCCACCAGTCGAAATGCTAGCCTTGTCTGTCATTAACTTATCAGTTTACTTCGCAACGCTAACCGTAACAGCCTGGTGATCCATCTTTGGAGGACAAATGTTGCTTTCCTCCGAATACCAGCGAAAATAACGACCAGGCTACGGTTGGACGCATATACGCAATATGCAATGTCAAACAATTTTAGACAGCCTTTAGATTGTATAGACATTCCAACCGAACTTCAAAATGCATGAAAAACGTGTAGTTATCGATTTAAGTCCGCGTCTGAAAAAATATGCTAATATGCAATATCAATGGACTAGAGATAACATGCATGCATTCATATTCAATATCATGTGCATCGCAAAAACCTGATATTGACCAACCGTAGACCAAACTTGTTGCCCAGCTACAAAGTACCCAACGAAAAAAAGCCAATAGAAAAGGCTGTCCGACTATTAGTTCTCTAGACAACAACAACATCATACGATTTTCTAAAAGATCTGCCCTGACTTTGAGATGCAAAAATTAGCTATAGCTGCTGCAGCCATTTTATTATGTTGTTCTTCTTCGGGTATGTAAAAAATGCGTACGTATACAATGTAGTTTATAACCCATACCTTTAGAGGGTCGGCACTTGATATCTAAGGCATCAGATCCAGTTTTCAGTCAGAAAATTATAAACTAACTGTAAATACGTGTATCTAGGCCATATTTCAGCTTTTTCAGCCCGTTATTGGGTTTTTAGCCATTCTAACTCTAGTCAGAACTATTCGAATTTAAAAATATTTTTGGAGGCTCGCCCCACTGCATTTTTGAAGCTTTCAGGCTGTCCAGCCTGCCTTGTATGCCCTTCACGTACATACATTTCAGTGTGGTCAACCGAACACAAAATCCAGTGTTACAAGTGTGAGTATGAGGATGTTGCGCGCTGTCCCAAAACCAACAAGAACAACACCTGTTTTGGCGTCTGGTGTGCAAAAGGACCCAATGCTTTGATTGGAAGTGAGTCCATGCATACAAATCAGATTAGTTACCGGACTTTAGACAAACCAAGTCACTCAAGGTAAGAGAATAAATTTTTATAGCTCATAAAACTGCTTGTAGGCAACGGAATTGCGAGAGGTTGTTTGAAAACAGTTTCGTTCGATGGAGTTGTTGCCGGCTGCATCGACACACTGACCGTACACCAAAAAACAATTCGCAATTGTTACTGTAGAAACCAAAACTTTTGTAACGACGCTCGGTTTCAAGGGCCGAAGCTTATTCTAGCTGTTGCTGTGCCAATTTTTGTTGCCACATTTGTCATGTAAGTACAGTAGAACCTTCATGGTTGGTACGGTATTTTGCCCCATCGCATTTTGCTGGGACCATTCATAGGTGGACATTTTGTGGTTGAGCCATTTCTCTAGTTTCACTGTACGTACGTGCACTCATCACGCATCTAATAGAACAGTGGATCTATTGCACCGGGATAATAGGGCCAGAGACTCCGATCTGCTGGACCCCAGAAACATTTTTCACTTACTCCTATTTTTCGGGTAAGCGGCATTTCTTGGACCAATTCTTATTTATATTTATTTACAATTTCTTTACATATAGTTTTAGACACTACGCTTGCTAAAATTAGCTGCGAGAAATCTATCTATTCTAGAGCTACAATTAATCCAGAACGATTTCTGGTCGAAAATTCCAATGTTTAACGATTTTGAGCGATTTTTATTTTAGCCAACATTGAGGGTCCCTCACTAAATGTTTTGACTCAGACAACCCTAGATTTGTTTTCGGCGGATGCTTATGCTGTTTCTACTGTTATTTCACTATATATAGTATAGTAAAACAAAAATTAGTAATAATAGTGATATTTTACTAGTAAATAAAAATTTAATTGAAAGGCTGAATTTGTAGTAAATATAGTAAAAAATCCACTAGTAAAATAACAGTAACTGTTTCATCTACAGTGATATACAAACCTAAAGTGGTATTAATCTATACAGCTTTAGCTCGTGCTTTTCTGCTTCAACCCAAAGTAAACCCAGTCAGATCCAAATCAGATACATATTTTATTATGTGTTTTGTTTTTTGCGTGTCCATTAGAATGAAGTGTACGTAGCTTGACAGGTTGTCGTTGTAAACAGACGTGCGAAGTAGCTTAGTCGGGCTCCAGAATGCCCCTGCGGAAATGGCGTCTTATTGCCCGCATTAGCGGTCTTCTGTGGACTTAATCAAGCATTGACGCACTCTCTGAATTCACTGAGATAAACGTTGCCAAGACACCTGAATAACAACCCATTTCGGTCATTCACAAACAACACTTTCAGTCTCCGGCGCTTTCTGCACAACCCACGCACAAACAAAGACCGACCACCCACTGTATGTCAGTTAGGCTGGACGTACAAATACGTACGTATCAGTGTAAGAAAACGATTAAAGTCAGTCTTGCCGTTCTCTCCATACGCCGCAGCCTAAGCTCGTCGGCTCAGAGGCAGACACTGAAGATACGCACAGTAGTTTCGATTAGATTTGTACCCGTAGAGCCTAACTAACTAGCATACACAGTACGTGTAGGTACGGAACGCTCTAAACAGCTGTAACAGTTGAGGCCTTCAGCAGATCGTCAGCCGAAGCTGACTTGGGGAATTTGGTCTGGCCGTCGATATTGGGCGACTCTTCCTTGGTCACTCTCAGTGTGTCGGCACTGGCACCTTTCCTGGCGTTTTTCTCAATAGTCAGCAGCACAGAATCTCTGTGAGTGTAGGGCGTCTTCACCACAAACGTTGCGCGTTGAGGCACTGCACTCAGTCGTCTCTTTGGAGGAGGAGTGACGCCCGACACGTCGGCTGTTTGAGCTCTGGTGCGACTCACTGGAGTAGCCAGCAATACGTGGCTTGGTAAAGATTCTTTACGCATCGAAGTCATTGTGTGCGTGTACAAGGTTGACCCACTAAAACTGAATCCTATTGTTCATAATTCGAGGACAGCCGATCACTCTCAAAACTGTTAAATAAACTGCCGGTTAACTTGTTCAATTCCAAAAGGCAGCCAAAGATTGCGGCTGACAATTGCAAACAGCCCTCTGTTCAGAATAATGGACACCAGTCGGCTAAATAACTCAATTATACTAGCAGTACGATTTTCCCATTACCGACAAAAAGCGTGCTCTTCCGGGTACGTTTAAACGAGCTCACCAGGACAGCTTCCTCTGCTGCCGCAGTCGCTCCATTTCCCTCCTTTGAATGTTCTTGTTGCGCTGCTGAATGGCACAGAGCAGAGCGATGACCAAAATCGGAAACCCGAACACGAAAGACATTAGAGGAATCACAATGTACGTGTTGTCAGCCACTAGTACCGGCGTCATGGCAGGAGAGCTGGAGGCTAAAACGCTAGATCTGGGGCGGTCGAATTTACCGAAAGAAGTGCAGCTTTAAGGTGTATTTTTACTCTGTGTAGAAAGAAATCGCCAGATGACTTTTCGGTAGAGCCACATTTTCTCCACGTAGATGAATTCGGCTACGGAAACCAAAAACAAAAACTTTTTCCAATAAAGCAATGTCATTTCGACGTGTCTACCTTCCCACTGAATATTCAACAAAACAAGGCCGGCGACAAGAAATTGTTCAAATTATTTAATTGGATTTTCGTAGAGTGAGGATGTGGCGCAGCTTGTTGGTGCGTACATTACAACTAACTCGTTCTACAAATAATGTCGGCAGACGGTTTTTCCTGCACGAGTATGAATACACCGTTTAGCTTCAGACTTAGGCTCAGGAAGACAAGTAAAAAAGAACAGTACCAGTAGTAGTAGTAGTAAGTCTGCTGGTGGGTAGGGTGTGGTTGGGTGCCTCAGCACTCATATTATGTCCATTTCCAAAGGAGCGGTGTCACATTAAAACGAAATTAGAGCGGCACAAAGGGGCGTGTGAGTGCGGCCTGTCCAAGCCAATGAGAACATGGCCAGCCAGGCCCTACCACCGACCGGGGCCGTGACTTAACGAGCGTTCAGGCAGCGGCCGGAGACCGGCGGAGCGCCCAAGGTTGCGGTTGCCGACGGACGGCTCCATTACAATGGGACAGCTGCACGGAATTTCCGTCGGCACTGATTTATGCACCGCCCAGCCGCCCTCTGCACCAACGTCGTAAAACAATGGTGGCAATCAGCTGTGATTGAGCAGTCGACTCCACTTGTAACTATTAAACGCTTACTAGCTACCAAATTGATGAGACTAAGCCGGGCCGCGACTCGAGTGCCCGCTCGGTCGGCCTCAATCGATTGGCTTGTTCTAGACGTGTTGGCGATGAGCTTTGTTTGTTGGCTCTACTGAACGCAATTTTATTTCAGCTAACCTGTCTGCATTAAAATTTGTATACGAAAAGCCGGAAGCTCAGGGAGTTTGCGAGCGTAATTTACATGATATCTGTCCACTTTCAAAAGTTGAGAATTTCTTCTACATACTCCTTCATTCAAGTCATTATAGTACTGTTGGCAAGTACGACTGAACCTGGACATATTTAGGTTTTTAACCTGAAATTTGTGGACTTGAACCTGAACCTATTAAAATTCAGCACGACTTGAACCTGTCCCGTTTCTTGGACTTACTTACTCAATAGGTTCAATTTTTTAGTAAAATTTTTAGGAAAAAATTGTTATTCAAATGCTTGGACTACACAAAAATTGAATGGTTTCATGTTTTTCCACCTATTTTCCAAATTGAATATGTCTGAAAACGAAAGTACTAAGCTATAAAGTCAGATTTGGCTCATTTACTGCCAGTACACAGGTTTATATAGCTCAGAAAATGGCAATCAGTGCAAAATTTCAACACTTTTTTGAAAATATCAGTGGACTTGACTCTGAACCTATTGTCCAGGTTTTTTGAAGATGGACTTGCACCTGAAATTTCGTTGTTGGACTTGACTTGAATCTGAACCTATCTTTTAACCCCGGACTTTCCGACAAAGAAATTGACCCCGATAATCTGAGCGAGTCTTACATACAGTAATTGCATACAAGTACAATGTGTAGGGGGTTACTCCACCCAGCTACATAGAGAGACCACCGCCCGAAGAAAAAATTGGGAGCCCCTCCCTGGCCCAAGATATGAGTGCTAGTAGTAGCAGCTCCAGTACTAACAAACTGACTCAGAAATCACTAACTTTTAGCTTAAAATCCACTTAAAAATCTTTGGTAACCGAATTTGGCGTTTCCACTGATGACATTTATGATGCATTTTGCTAGAAGTCAGCTAGGTTCCGAAGAGACCGGGCAACCAGGGTCATCTCACGGATCTAGCTGATATTAATACCTACTAAAATAAGGCTCAATCGAAGACCATCGGTGCATGCCCGGCTACCAGCACCCCCTGGAACCGGACCTACACCCCCTCAAATTTAGGTCGGCAATAATTTTTGGCGTCATTTTCACGTGTCTGACAGTCTCCTTTCAAACGATCACCTTTCATTTTTTTCTCAAGCTAGGATCCCGACTTGCATATGGTTTTGTAGCTGTTCTAATGACCTTTCCTATTCTGGTACTCCTGTTTCCAGATCTTAGCTGGTTAGCGAGATGTTCAGACTACGAAATTTCCCAAAAATGGCACTCCGTTTTATTCGAAAAATCTTTATAACTTTTTATGCAAAGGCCCTGCGTGCTAATGTTTTAACAGAAGTTAGGCATGAGTTGGTCAAACAAAATGAAAGTGTGCTGTTTAGGGGAGAGGGGTGTTTTGGCCTCTCAAAGGTGTTCGAAAAATTTTTTTCAGAAAAGCTTACTGGTTAGCATACTGTTATATGCAGTTTTGTGTGGTGAGTTCGAAATACATTCAGTTTAGCTAGATTCGCTCTGGATCGGGAGAAATTTGCATTCAAATTTGTGACCAACAGTATTCCTTGAGTGGAATTACTCGCTGGCATGACCAAACCGCGGTACGAATCAGTTTTTCTTATGTAGTTTGTGCTGCTGATTCCGAATGCTCGTTTGAAAGGTGACTCAATTCAGTCGCGTGTAGAGTACAGAGCAATCAAATTTATATCACCTAATGCAGTTTTTGCCGCTGATTACGAAAATGAAATCTGTTTTTCAATCTGACCGCTCCTGAGCTACTTCTGTAGCTTCTATGCCCTGGTACTCAGACAACAAGTTATCTTTCAAATCTTGTTATAACGTGGTATCTAGCTGGTTCAGTTTTCTCCGCTGATTCAGAATACGCATTAAAACTACGTATTGAATATGAGTTTCAGCGATAAAATTCAATTTGAAATGTGTTTTCTAACTAAAAAATAAGCCCTGTTTAGGGTTTCTAATCAACCCAAAAACCCTCTTGAGGCTTTCTCCAGTGTTGAAACCTGTTTAGACAAACCTGTTTTTTTTCGCTCCGTCAAAGATGTAGAAGCACAAATGATGTGAAGTCAGAATAGTGTACTCTCCCTTACAAGCTCAACACTTCCGAGTTCAGTGCATCCACAATTCCTTGATAAAGCGTCACGTCGAGATTTACTAATTTGCGCAACTCTGACGCAACCTTTTGCTTCAGCTTGTCAGACGTCAGTTGTAAACTTGTAGTTGTAAGACGAGGTAGAGGCTCTGAAATCGTAAACAAACAATAAACAGTTGAATAATCTTTTTCACTTGTGTCGTGTTTCCGATTCAGGAGGGTATCAAAATAGAACAAACTAAAACTAAAACCGAGAGTTCAGGATGCGTACATCAATCACAATTGGCTTCTGATTCTGAATTAAGAGTCAGTCTCTGGGCCAATCGAGTTTCAGTATTCAGACTCCAAAAATGAAACTTTGGCGTGGAGGGCTCAAAGTTGGAGGACTAATACGTATGGATAGGTTATATAACCACCGCAAAGGATATCCCGATTCGACGCTCCACGCTCGAGATACGGCCTTCTGAAAATCGGTCTGCTTAACTATGGGACCAAAATTTCAAAAGCGAATTTCTAGTGCACTAATCAGTGTTGGGACTTAAAAATTGGGGGTTTAGGGTAACTTTTAGAGTACTTTCAGAATCAACGGTCGAATTCCATTTTCAATAAAAAAATTTTTTTTCGACCCCCTTTGCAGCCCCATAGCTCGTCTGGAACCCCCCTACACCGTTTTTTTATTTCAGAATATTGTAGCGCTATCAATTCCCTACAGTTTGGTATAAGCCACATTGGCTGACCCGTGGAAGAAAGTGGTGAAATATGGCTTCAAAGTTGAAAAATCCTCAAATTTTTAGTTTTCGTACTGCACCAAAATTTCCTGCTGGAGTTTCTAGCGCACTAATCAGTGTTGGGACTTAAAAATTGGGGGTCTAGGGTAACTTTTAGAGTGCTTTCAGTGTCAACGGTCGAATTCCATATTCAACGAAAGAAAATTTTGTCGACCCCCTTTGGAGCCCCCTAGCTCGTCTGGAACCCCCTACACCGTTTTTTTTTTATTTCAGAATATTGTAGCGCTATCAATTCCCTACAGTTTGGTACAAGCCAATTTTTAAGTCCCAACACTGATTAGTGCGCTAGAAACTCCAGCAGGAAATTTTGGTGCAGTACCAAAACTAAAAATTTGAGGAATTTTCAAATTTGAAGCAATATTTCACCGCATTCTTCCACGGGTCAGCCAATGTGGCTTATACCACACTGTAGGGAATTGATAGCGCTACAATATTCTGAAATAAAAAAACCGGTGTAGGTTGGTTCCCAACGAGCTAGGGGGCTCCAAAGGGGGTCAAAAAATTTTTTTTTCATTGAAAATGGAATTCGACCGTTGATTCTGAAAGCACTCTAAAAGTTACCCTAAACCCCCAATTTTTAAGTCCCAACACTGATTAGTGCGCTAGAAACTCCAGCAGGAAATTTTGGTGCAGTATGAAAACTAAAAATTTGAGGATTTTTCAAATTTGAAGCCATATTTCACCACTTTCTTCCACGGGTCAGCCAATGTGGCTTATACCAAACTGTAGGGAATTGATAGCGCTACAATATTCTGAAATAAAAAAAAACGGTGTAGGGGGGGTTCCAGACGAGCTAGGGGGCTCCAAAGGGGCTCGAAAAAAATTTTTTTCATTGAAAATGGAATTCGACCGTTGATTCTGAAAGTACTCTAAAAGTTACCCTAAACCCCCAATTTTTAAGTCCCAACACTGATTAGTGCGCTAGAAATTCGATTTTGAAATTTTGGTCCCATAGTTAAGCGGACCGATTTTCAGAAGGCCGTATCTCGAGCGTGGAGCGTCGAATCGGGATATCCTTTGCGGTGGTTATATAACCTATCCATACGTATTAGTCGTCCAACTTTGAGCCCTCCACGCCAAAGTTTCATTTTTGGGGTCTGAATATGGCAAAGGACCAAGACTCGATCGGTTCAGAGACTGACTCTTAAAACGCTCCCATATAATCTTACTCTTTCCTTTCATGTTTTCAGCGCTAGAAACCGGAGCTACATAAGCGTGCCGATCCTGGTAAGAGCCTTATTCCAGTCCTCATTCAAGAATTTTTCTTTGGTGTCCCAACTTTCGATGTACGCAATCAAAGAAAGAGCTGACGGTGCTTGGAGCTCGTGTGGACGTTCTGTCCAAAATCTGCAGAATTTACGATATAGTCATACAAGTAATCTAGGGCCGGGTCGGTTTCGGTCTGTGTTGTTGAGGATGAAAGTAAACTCAGTATCCAACAGAGACAGATCGACGCAGGTAGTAGACGTTGGATAGTAAAGAGAACGGTTGAAATGGACTTTCAATTTGGTTGAGGTCAGGTCTTCTCTGTATCTGTTGATCAAGTTGATTCCGTCGTAGAGTGTCAGCACTGTACAAACAATAACGACGCAATACCAGAAAGTTACTTCGATTTAGTTGAAGACGAGTTTATGCAGGCCAGACCACTAAATTGTGCTTCGTCGTAAAAGTCGTTATGTTTCAGCCTCTTGACTGAGCACTTCTCTCGGCTTGCTCTCCTCATGGTCAAAATTTCAGGTGGAGTCGGCTTCGACTTTCCGTAATATCGCAATACATAATACAAGAACGTACTGTAACTGCGTCAGATTGGTCTACGATGCATAAAATGGTCTCAATTTAGATCTCCGGCCGTGATTCAGAATCGTGACATCAAATACTATCTACTACGTAAAACATCAAATTATGTAGACTGTGTCATGGTGTCTATCTATCATAGCATATAGCAACTATCAAAAAGTGCATACATTTAATGTGAGAAAAAATCAAGTTCGGCACTACGCAATCAATTTAATTTGCGCTAATGTTTGTATATTTCATGCTCACCCACCATGTACATTTCATGTACTACGGGGGTTTGGGGGTTACCCCTCCAGCTGGAAAGACCAAACTCCCTCACCCCCCCCCCGAGACAGTTAAAGGGACCCCCGACCCAAAATACACTACTAGTAGTGACTCCAGTACAAATAAACTGGCTCAGCAATCACTAATTTTTAGCCTAAAATTCACTTGAAAAGCCTTTGGAAAACGAAATTTGGCGTTTCCACTGCTGATATTTAAGAGAAATCGGTGTATTTGGAAGTAGGGATGCAACCGAATACAAAAATACCGAATACCGAATACCGAATACCGAAGCGGATTTTCGGAACCGAATAATACCGAATTATACCGAATAATACCGAATATTGATTATTCGCAGCGCGATTGCAAAAATATACTGTCTAACTACTATTTCTTGTTTTTTTGCTAAACTGTTTTATGCTAAAAAAGGTGTAGAGTGACGTATTGTTTGAATGCTATGGATTTATCCATGCCTATAACTAAAACAAGCCCTATTTGGTTGTTCTGCTGACGGTAAAGGACGAGTACAAAATTTGCGAACAAACAATTTCAAGAGGTGCGATTAATCATGTGAAGTCACAGCACAAAGACACTTCCGCGTACAGTTATATCCTCCTATTATCCGCCACATGGCAGAGATTTCATAACAACACTTGCCCCTAAGCCTGAACCTAAGCCTGATGAAGCTAAGCCTAAAACCAAAGCTAAAATTTGGTTTGACAGTGGGTTGGGCGAATGGGTCTTCTCAATAATCTGGAATGTGGCGGATAACAGGAAGATATTTACGCGCGAATAACAAACGCATACAGAAGGTTGGAGGAAGGGGGCATCCATCCGGTACTACTGTATGCACCGGGGCTGGTAGGTTAGCCATACAACTCAGATTGGATGAATCGTTTGAGAAGATAGATGGGATTTTATACGTAGTATTTGGTACATAAAACAAACGCTTAGGTTAAGAAGTGGAAATCTGACAGCGTAGTCTGCTGGGAACAGAAACGGCCGAAATGTTGTTGTTTATTATTATGTAACTTAAACCTTGACCTTGAAGTTCGTTGCTTTTTGTATGAATAGTCATTGTTTAACAAAATTTTAGCATAGTAAATAAACAGAGAGATGTAAGAGAAGAAATATCTCGGTGATTTCTGCACAAATTTAAGCAAAACAGCGCAATTTTAACGGTTTTACCATATTCGGTATTATTCGGTATTATTCGGTTTAAAAAATACCGAATTCGAATACCGAATTCGAATAGTACTAGTAACCGAATTATTCGGTTCATACCGAATAATACCGAACTTCGGTTGCATCCCTATTTGGAAGCCCTTTTTGTCGTTTTGCTTGTTTTTAGCTCAAAAATGCCATTTGGCTGGCAGCTTAAAATAGCGATTTTTAGCGTCCTCACTGAAAATAAAAACGTGCTAAAAACGCATTTCCATGCGTTTTGGAGCTTTTTGAAATTTTGGACCCTCCTCGACCCTGCCCACCTGAGGAAAAACACCTACCCCCTCCCCTCCCCCAGCTCGGCCCGAAGCTGTGACATGTATGCCAAACACTTAGCACAGACATTTTTACAACCGGCAGAAAGTTTATTTATATAGTCCAAACAGAGCCCCTATACATTTCAATCGAAATTGTGACGCCTACGAATGTGTTCTAACTAGAAAACTGTTTTGGCGGTTAGGAAACAAACTGGTTTTGTCCGTAAGATTGTTGCACTGCTGGGCCGGGTTTCCGATTTACAAACTATTCCTTGAGCTGAGCAAATAGACTTTTGTGTTATAATTTTTCTTGAGAAAATGAATTTGAACAGTGGCGAGAGCCCTGAAAATCAGACTTCTAGAAAAATAAGTCCACTATTTCGATGGCTTCAAACTAACAAGTTCTACTCAAGCACTCCAGTAGCTGGGTTTGCGTTAATCGATGCAGCCCAGTTTAAATGGGAGGTGGTGCTTTGGTACTTAGTTATGGTACTGTTCGGTCTGTTTGCCATTTTGGACATGAGAACCATCGTGGCTGACAATCTGAGTGAACCAACGGTTACCAAAACTGAAATCAAGGAAGCAGCAGTAGACAAGCTGAGTATGCCACACTTTCTTCTGAAAATTACAATACCTTCGCGATTTCTTCGGTTGGATTTCATTCATCACTATTCTACTGACAACAACCATAGTGTGGCAGACTTTTATAGACGAGGCTGGACGTGGACCGAATTTCAGAGTATGCAAAACTACGCTAAAATTGCTATGAACGATATTTTCAAGTCGGATGATAACTTTTTCGGACATTGGCCAATCAGCGCTACTGCTGAAATACTCACTTTGGTCAGTTACTGCCCTCATTTTGAGCATGAATAACTTGATTGTTCATTTAAACCCTTTTCTAAGGTTAGGGCCGACCATAAACGACGTCGTTCCAAAATCCCGATTTTTCGGACCCCCTCCTCCCAAAATCGCCTTGCTTCGTTTCTTGGGGACCCCCTCCCCCTAAGCCGACGTCGTTTTCATTTTACGCCCCCCCCCGATGAAAGTGCAGAACATACAACACTGTTATCTTGTTACCATACTGCGCAATCAATAGAATAAATCCCTGCAACCACTCTGGGAACCTTTTCTGTATGTAAAAACCTTTGTCAGGATGTACGCGAATTGAAACTAATATAAATCGAAGTTCTCTAAAATTCCGAAAAAAGCGACGTCGTGTTTTGCTAACCCCCTACCCTTCTTGGTGCGTCGTCTATCGTCGCATTTCAGCCGACCCCCCTCCACCCCTCCGGAACGACGTCGTTTATGGACGGCCCCATATTGAAAAGAAGCTTTATGTTTAGTTCGAGGATCACACTATACGACCGATTGCGTTCTACAAAAAGGTGACTGAGCAGATGAACAGGCTGAATTTAACCACAGAGCAGTTGTTCAACCAATTGACTGTGCAGTTGCTGAGGGTTTGTGGAATCAATATCTTGGATAAACACGCTCGCTCACTTATAAGTGACAACTCTGTCACAGTCCAACTGCTGAACGCTCAGTATTCTCGCAAACACATGTACATTGCGTTTGGAGTGCTGATGAATGTAAGAGTTCAAGACTTCTTCTCCCTAACCTTCTCCTTCTCCCGTCAACTGAGCCAACCGATTTTCAATTCATCTGACAGCAGTCAAACGGTCAGCATGAGAATGGAGCTGTTCAACAATGACGACAGATTCGCCGCTGCAGTGGTTGGCGCCACCTCAGTGGTTCGTCTGCGGACAGCCCATGTCTTCCGTCACTCCAAGGAGCTGCAGCACAAGTGCAGGAGTGACAATTCCGACTTCAAAGTGTGTGAGAGCAAATGCTTTCATCAGACTTTCTACCAACTGTGTGGCTGCCACCCTGCATTAATTCTTGGCAATCTTCCAGTGGGCTGGAGTGGCGAACCCAAGAAAAATTTGTGTTCCTTCCAAGACCACTGGACATACTTCGGGCGCTGTTTTGGAACGGACAACCAAACACTGGCCAAAAGAGCCATGACTGACATTCTCAACACATGTCTCGATAAATGCAACCAGTCAATGGCGTGCAAATGTGTGTTCATTGAGATTAACTCGCATACTATAGCCTTGGGACAGCCGCTCTTCCCCTTCATCACTATGGTTATCAAAACAGTTAATGTACGTAAGTACAGCAACAGGTCTATGTATCAGATAGAACTTTCAGAGTGGATCGTTTTTGGAATTCACAAAAGAGCGCCGCAATAGTTGGTCAGGATTTCTGGCTGAAGTGGGGGGAATCTTTGACTTTTGGATCGGTGGCTGCATGATTGCTCTCATACATTTGCTCATGTACCTGATCAAACAGTTCATCTATGCCTTCAATAAGAACACCACGACTGGATCCGGGCTCAGACGCATGTTTGGACGGGTGACAGGAACCCTTGTGGTTCCAGCCGCCGTGGCATTGCAGACCTTAACTAATGTGCAGAATACATCGGATGGAAGTTTGAAAAATGCACTGAACAAAATTTCATCTGACGGAGGCAAAAAAGACGCAGATAGCATAGTTCGAGAGCTGCTGGAAAAAGTGAATAGAATGGAGAGACAGAACGAAGAGAAGGAAGAAAGAGTGTCTGAACTGCAAGAAAAAATCAAACAACAAACGAAGGCAATCAGAAAACTGGAAATAGAAGCAACTGTCATGTCTAACTGGTTGAACAACGGATATGAACACTGACTCATGTTCTGTTGTTTCGGGTTCTGTGAATAAAAAGGATGTAATCTACAAACGTACAAGTGCATGTAGTATATAGTCGGTGTTTGAGTCAGGCAAACCTGTACTGAACTCCCTATGCACAAATTATGTACCTTGGGTTGGGTGAAACTAACATGCACCAACTATGAGCCCCCAACTCCGCCTAATATGAAAATTACAAGGGGTCAAAGGCCAAATTTGGGGTACCTTTTTTGACCGAACACAAAAAAACTCAATTTTCAACGCACAGCATTCGGTTTTTCTGTAAACAATAGGTCGTATCACGCGCTATCGTTTGAGTTATACCACGCTTGTCTAGCTTGACGCAAGACTTGGAACACTTTGTTTCTTCACTTCCCCAGAAAGCACATTTCTGGCCGTAAAACGAATGTGCCCGGGACCCCAGGAAGTCTTTTCTCCATATGATAGGCTGTGAAGAGAGCTTCATTTTGATATGAAGTATTAGCTGGTTTGAGGAGGCGAAAGTTGAAAAATTTGGATTTGAAAGTGGACCCCGAGATTGACCTCATTAACATGCCTATTTCTGCGTATTACGTATGCGTACTGCATTGTAATCGGATTTTATGTCTGAAAACACTGTTTCCAATTATAAATTTAAGTGATTATGTTTAAGACGCAATTTCTTTGACGATTTACAGATCAGGTCACGTTACCGCTATGAGGGAAATGTACTTTTCCAAACAATTGAGAAATTTAAAAATCGCTCTAATTACTGCATGAGTAAAGATAGAAAGGTGAGCTGAAATGAAATTGTTTCAAAAATTTCAATGATCTCTATGGTATAGCTCAAATAATAGCTTGCGGCAAGCCCTCTCAACTAACAAAACATTCATACAAAAGGTTTCTCCATACAAAAAAGCTTCCCAGAGTGGTTGTAGGGATTTATTCTATTGATATAAACGGTATTCTGAGGGGAAAATTTCAAGTTGTAATAGTTGTGGAAAGTCAGAAGTCCCATTTTCAAAAGCGTGGTGTGTAAAGCTCTGACAGAGCCCTTCGGGCGAGAGATGATTCTACTGCTATCAAATTTTTTTCTGACCAGACACCAAATTCCCTGACTTTTCTATGACTCCCTGACTTTTTAGGTCCCCCACGAGAACTTTGGTTTATGACTATCGATTATCAGACAACTGGTATGACAGCACCACTAAAATCTATGATAAAACACTTTGGTTTCATCTTTAACAAAAAGCCACCCAATGATGGCTTCTACATTGTATGTAAAACTAAGACTATACGTATGTACGTATATTAACGTAGTTGTGGCTCATCAACAAAGAAAACAAAGAAAATTATAAATTGTTTCTGTATGCAGGTGTTATTTTATTAAAAACGTCATTTTACATAGAATTGAACGCAAAAATTTCCGCTTTACTCTTACAAAAATTGAAATTTCGGGGGTAGCCAAATTATTACGCACGTAATTAATTAGGGGAGGGAGTCAGGAAATTATTACGGGCGATTATCAGGGGGAAGGGGCGGGTCCGAAAATGGGCAAAAATACCATTACGTAATTTTTGCACGCCCCCTAATGATAAAGGCAAGAAGGTTCATTAAGCTCTCCTAACAACACGTGAGGCTGGTTGTCCTGGTAACGTCTCTTACTTTAGCGTCCATTGTCTCAGTTTAAGGCTCCCTCCACACAGCCGCGCTGCATTGAATTTGAACTTGTACGCCATGGGTAAGGATTGAAGTAGATAGATTTCAATTACTCCACCAGTACAACAGCAACTACTTCAGGAGTGAAGGAAGACTTGCAGAAGATACGCGATGAGGCCGAGAAGAGCTGCAAGGAGAAGAAGGACCCCGCTGCTGCTCTTGCACTGCTGCACGAGAAAGCTTGGATGATGAAGCCTGGAAAGGAACCAATCATTGGAAAAGACGGTACCCAAAACCTACAATAAGTGTTTTAAGGTAGTAAGGAGGGTAGGGTAGATCTCTTGTAGCAATGGCAAAACAGGCAAAGGAGTACATGGCCAAAAACAAAGACGAAATGCAAGAAAAGATGAAAGACGCAAAGAAAACTGTCGACGAATGTATGGAATTGGGCAGTGATTTTGCAATGGAACGAGGTCACTGGAAACTGGGCGATTGCACTGGATAGTCCGTCTTTTTGGCATTTGAGTCGACTCGTCAGTTATTGTGTTTTAGTTTCCTGGTGGTTTGGAAGAAAGACGGGGGAAAGTGGAAAGTGATCGCCGAATGCAGCAACAAAAGTGGCTGAGAACGTAAACAACGCACAAACCACACATGTAACAGGGGTATGGGTGTCTGGCCCGACTTAGGCCAGACCCCCTGATCGGGAACCCTGAAGACGATTTTTCCGACTCCCCCTCCGATTTTTCCGGCAAGTAAGTTTTTGAGCAAATTTTTGCGATTTTTTAGAATTTCAGACACTAATACTGCTAAAATCGCCTGTACAACAGGAATTTTTTAGCTGTAGTTGAGCCCACGAATTTGGGCTCAGACCCCGAACCCCATCCCCCTTCGGCGGATGACCTGTTGCATGTATGGTACAAACAAAGCTATAGCAAGATGTTTTGCATTTTTGTGCTTTGTAATTTTCTCTATTTTGTGTTGTTGTAGTTGCATGTATGGTACAAACAAACCTACAGTACAGTACAGTATAGCAGTCATCTTTTGCATTTTTTGTGCTTTGTAATTTTCTCTGTTTTGTGTTGTTGTAGTTGCATGTATGGTACAAACAAACCTACAGTATAGCAGAGATCTTTTGCATTTTTTGTGCTTTGTAATTTTCTCTATTTTGTGTTGGTTGTGCGATTATAATGTTTATTTTCTCAATGTTTTATCCGATATCACAGTCGCCTACATACATAGGTAACATAACACACACTGTATGTACAATGTATGTGCAAGCAAAAAAAGGTGAGAAATGAACATCTCATAACATAAGAAGCTTTTTTTGTCAACTTAGTGGTTAGAAGAAAGAGAGCACTTCGCATCTTGCGTGTTACAGTAGTGCGTGTCACAGTCAGGAACTTAACGCCGTTTATGGCAGACTTAGGTAGGTTTAAGTGCCAGACTTTGTTAGGGAAAAGATCTAAACATGTCTACTGATTTGGAGAAAATAAAATTTCGAGCATTTTGCAGCACTCAGATCTCTTCTATGGATGTTATATAAAAACCCCCGGATTTCTGGGGTCAAGTAAAGTTGGCTTAAAATCCTTAGTCTGCAAAAGATTCAGCCTCTCTGTATCAAGCATTTTCCATAGGGGCCCCTCTAACCGTTCTCACGGTGTGTCTGTATTCAGTTCGTTTGACTGGGTGCACGGGAAACGGCTTGCAGACCAACAAGCTTTTCACGGCTAACCGAATAAGAGGCAACTTACTCAAATACAAAATGAGATTAGCCACCGAATTCAGCTGCTGTATGCACGCAGTCCACGGTATCACGATCTGTCTCACACTCTCCCCTCCAGTCGTGAACAACAAACGCACCAAATTAGGAACAACGAAAAACAGAAACGTAAACAAAGCCGAGAAGCCCATTGTTTTGGCGATCCGTTTTTGGGTCTCAAACACCTCTTGAGCGGAGGAAATCCCGCCACGAGCAGCCAAGCCGTACGCCACGGGAACAAAACAATAAATAATCACACTCACTGCACTGGCCACCATTTTTAGCAGGTGGTGGTATTCACTGAGTACAGGGCTGCCCATAGAACTGTACATCAAACAAATGGCCGAAATGGATGGCGTTCGGTCAGACAGAAAAGAGCCTATCACACAAACCATTCCACTGACAATACCGTAACCAAAGAACACGCCGATACCAGCTCTCACCTGCCTCACATGCAAACCGTCGTAGAAGAGCGGTTGCCAGCACGCTAAGATACGGTCGCACGACACGCAAACTAACATAGCCGCTCCTATGTGCCCTCCAAAGAGAAAGAAGAAACTGTGGGGTCGCTTCATGCACTCCCACGGCGGTAGCAGATCGTTTCTCTGACCTGCCAGAATGACTGGAATTCGGTAGAGAGCTGCCAGAACGTAGCCCGGCGCCACCAACGCGTCTGCTAATGCCAGCGCTGCTATGGCTTGCAACTCAGACCGACGACGGACGCTTTCGTACTTGACGATGGCCAGAAAGACTAAGCCGTTGAATAACAGATTAGTCCAACCTTCCACTATGTACACGTAGTACTGCAACGGAGGAACGGTGGAGACTGTTCGATTCGACATTCTGATGTGCTAGACAAGACTAACAAAATACAGGTAGCTCTCGACAAGCTCATTAGGATTGACAATGGAATGACGACAACGGTCAGGGCCAGCACGAATAACTGTGCTGCTACCCATATTTTTTTAATTTGTTCTCAAGGGCATCTGGTAAGCTAGGGAAAACATCTGAAGCACGTACGAAACGAGGTATAGCTTTTAGTGTGCTTTCTGATCTGAGCATGCTTATCTTTGTGTCTAGTAACGCACATTACTTACTGCAACGGCACTTCGATAACTACTGAGACTCAGTGAAATACCCACTATAAAATGCAATAAGGACACTACACAGCAGCTGATACAGTATACGCTGCAGTGAGCGACATATCAACTGGAAATTTTACGCCTCATTCTGGTCTCTGGATCGAGGGTCATTTGAAGTTATTTTTGCAAAACTCGAAAAATGGCTGTCCTTTTTCGGTCAACACTCAAAACTCATACAGATGTGTGGTCGCCGGGCTGCCGACACAGTGGCAGGAATGATTCCTCAATGGGTCTGACAAATGCGTGAAAGGGATTGTAACGTTTATTTAGATAGATAGATGCACGTAAGCGTTCGATTAGATAACTGCATAGTTTTCGCTGTGCCAGCCGGGCGCCCTCCCTTGCTGCTGCTACGCAAAAGCGCTGTGGCCTTCGCAGGACCAGTTTTCAAGAGAGAACAAGTTTTCGCCATAATTAATCCAGCTCTGGTGTGGTGTGGTCAGTTAAAAAACTCCCTGAAAAGTACCCAGTGATGACGACTAATGCACTGGTCTTTTACGTGAACGGACAAAAGGTAACTGACACATTTTTCAAATATTTCATTTACACAAGTTTATGTTGTTGTAGCAGGTTGTTTAACCTGAGATATTTGAACTTGTTAAAGATCGTTGCGGAAAAAACAATAATAATATTAGAGCTGTGTGGGCTGTTTTTGCTTGGTCTCTTACTTGTACGTAGAGAGGCGTCTGATGATTTCCTTCGCATTTTCAGATACAAGATGCCGACGTGGATCCAGAATGGACTTTGGGAAAATATATTAGAGAAAAATGTGAGTTTGCATGCGTTTCTTGACATGGATGTCCTTCCGCTCGCTTTACTACGTAGTGGTGTTGGTATTGGTCCCACAGTACTACCGGTAATTAACCGTTTTAACATGATTAAATTTTGACTGTGTTCTAGTGGGCCTGCGAGGCACGAAAATGGCTTGCGAGGAGGGAGCATGTGGCAGTTGCACAGTGGCGCTGGCCCACTACGACGCAGTGCAGAAGAAGTCTGTGTACGTAAGTTCTGCTTTTCGCGAGGCTCAGCATTCACATCAGCTGCGTACAGTCAACCATCGTAAACGGTACCGCTAATTTCTATTCAGTTATCGAGGTACAGGTCATAAGGGCAAAAAGCTAAAGATCTCAAACGTTCGGCTCGGTCGGTGCATTTGGTGCGTCATTACGGGGATACATTACGTTAAACGATCTGAACATTTTCGGACATTTTGTGTTTATTATTGGTGTACATCATACGCCAGAGCAAACGCGCGTGCTGCTAGGGGCCGTTCAAAAAGGAGGTGGTTCCAAATCCGGTTTTGGGCCCCCCCCCAAAAAGGGGGGGTGTGGTGGGGGGCCCCCCCGGTGGGGGTGGGGGGCGGGGGAAGGGGGAAATTGTGGTTTTTTGTTTGGAAAAAAACAACAAGGAGGTGTGTGGGGGGGGGGGTGGGAAAGGAAAAAGAGTGAAAAAAAAAAGGGGGGCTTAGAGTTTGAAATCACCAAAGCGAAAACCAAGCGAGTAAGCGCAAGTGATTTCTTAGAAAGAAGTTAGAAGAACTTAGAAGCACATGTGACTTTGGTGTAACCAAACTATTTCAGCTATGCATCAGTTAATGCTTGTCTGTTGCCCATTTATGATGTACACGGATGCGCTGTCACCACAGTGGAAGGAATCGGTTCTGTTAGAAACGGTTTACACCCAATTCAGGTCGGCAAGCAAACTTGGATGAGAATAGTTTCTAATGATAAAAATGTGAACCACAGCTAACATACATCTAACAGGTCCATACATGTGCATGGTCGGCGGCTCGGGGGGGGGGGTCGGCCAGGTCTCCATTCGTAGTTGCCTGGATATACAGTAGGTGCAATTTTCGATTAGAAATTCAAATTTTGGCGGCAAATTTAAATTTTTGCTCAAAATTTTGGCGACAAATTCGCAATGTTCGGATAAAATTAAAAATTTTGCAGTAAAAATCAAATATTCGACAAAATTTGGTAAAAAAACACTTTTCCGACAGAAACATTGTCAAAAAATCGAAATTTTTAAGGAAAATTTGAAAAAATTTCGGCTTTGGTGCATAGTTGCCAAAATTGATTTCTGTGGCTTAAAAACGCTTACAAGCGATTTTAGCACAACTTTAGTGTCTGAAATTCTAAAGAAATCGCAAAATTTTTGCTTAAATAATTGTGGGACCAAAGTTCTGATTTAAAATATTACCTGATTAACGCTTCACTTTTCCACTGAGGTTTCGTTCCATTTTCAAGTTTACTCACACACAAGCAGGATGGTTAGTTTACCTTTACCTCCTCCTACCGACTATCGGCCTAGAGCAAACTCTCTATTTTAGGACCGATGCTGATCTCTGGCATGGTTCGTGGATTATTTTTGCCATATTTATCGAGTTATAGGAGCGGTTGATGAAAGGTCATGGCACCCAGTGTGGCTTCTGCACGCCTGGATTCGTAATGGCATTTTACGCACTCATACGCAACAACCCCCAGCCCACACACGCCGATATTGAAACAGCCGTCGAAGGTCTGTCTACTGCACACGTGTACGTTCAGTTAACAGGCGTAAACAAGGTAGAATATTTGAGGCAATATTTGTCGATGCACTGGCTACCGACCGATTCTGGAAGCTTTCTATTCATTCGGAAAAGTATTATGACAGACAGTCAAAAATGTGTGGAAGTATTTGAAGTTACAGGGCTGCGGTGTAGAAAATTGTTGCCAAGCGCAGGGAGGTAAAGAGTGCTGTGGTAAGGAAGCATCCCAACTGCTTGACTGGAACGCGTTGGTTAAGTACGACAGCACTCAAGATCCCATCTTTCCTTCTGAACTACAGGTTTGCACTTGTCTGCCTGCAGTACATCTTCGTAGGACAGATTTTGCTGTCCTTCCTTCCACTGCACGGTTTACAGCAAATAATAGGACAAATTATGACTAAACACGTACAATAATAATACATGTTTGGTAAAATTGTTAATAGTGAATCAGTCTAAAATATCACCGTCTGTTTCAGATGAAGAATAACTTGGAAAAAGATTCGTTGTTACTTTGTGGCCCGCGAGTAAAAACTTACTCTCCCTCCACACAAGAGGAACTGCTGAACTTTCTCAAAGATAATCCTAAGGCGCTGGTTGTTGGCTCGGGAATGATGACAGGTTAATAAGCTAGTCCTTACATCAGTAGGAGGAAGACAACGTGCAACTGTTAAGAACTAAGACGAAGTTGCAGGTTTGATGGAGCGTGGAGGTGGCACGCCGCATGCCCTGTGTGTGAGTGTGTCTCGCGTGCAGGACTGGAAAGAAGCGTACTTGAGTGAGACCGGACTAGAGGTGGGTGCTGCCCGCACCATTGGAGGGCTGAGGGATGCGGTGCAACAAGCCGTCGATGAATCGCCCGAACACAAGTCTGCATTCTACCGCGGACTACAAAACAGCTTCACAAAACTCGGCTCCACGCAACTCAAAAACAGCTCGGTAACTCTCTCTGTCTGTGCCTGCGTAACCAATGACCAAGCTGTTTCAGTCGTGGGTGGGCAACCTGGTAGGCGCCAGTGCCATATCAGACATTTGTGTGTCCTTCCTAGCAGCCCGATGCAAAATCTGCTGTGTGAAGGTCAGCGATGGTTCGACTCGTTGTTTCGAAGTGGAGCAGAACGTCTTTCCCGGCCAGTGGAACAAACGATTTGCTCTGCAGGAAGGTGAAGTGGTTCAGAAAGTGGTTGTTCCCGCTAGTGAAGCTGTAAGTCGAGCTTGAGTGGTGGTTGGTTGGTTGGTTGTCATTGAGTCTTGCATTGCAACCGTGTATGATCATTTTGCTACCTTTGCACTGTACAGAGCATAATAATAGAGGCTAAATTTTAGAACGAGTACTTCCAAACCTACAAACAAGGTTTACGCCGCGGCGAGGACTCAGCAGTTGCCAGTGCTGCCATTTATGTCAAGTTCGAGTCTGAAACTAATGTTGTGTCAGATATCCGATTGGCCTTGGGTGGCATGAGTAACCGACCGTTGTTAGCTGAGAAAACCGCCAAAACTCTAATCGGAGAGTTAGTTTTGTCTATTCTAATGAAAAGAGAATGAATCTAAAAAGCCTGATGTACAGACACTGGAACCCCAGTCTGCTAGAGAAAGGGCTGGCTTCACTGATGGAGGAGGTCAAATTGCCGCCAGATGCTCCAGGCGGTCGGGCCGAATATCGAAATTCGCTGATTGGATCGTTCTTCTTCCGCTTCTTCACGGAAACCTGTGCCTGGCTCAAAATGAAAGAGCCTAAACTTTGTCCTCAACAAGTTGACACGTCGGCCTTCAGTGCAGAGCAGGATTCTGCCATGACTAGAACTCACGTTTTCAAGGTTCAGTGTCTTTTAATGGTTTCATTTGAATAAGTGGTCATCAAATGGATCGTTAACAGGAGGTCAGTAAAGACCAGTTGGATGCTGTGGGCAGACCGCTGATGCATCAGTCGGCAGATAAGCATGTTACTGGAGAAGCTGAGTACACTGCTGACTTGGTTGCGCCTGGTGGGTTTATTGCACCTTTCTTCATTGCACAGCCTTTGTTTTACTGTTAAATTTAGGATTTACTAAATTAGATCTGAATTGATAAGCATGGTGAGAACATTCTATGGGTACTGGTAAAACAATCTTTGCAATCAGAATTTAGTATTTCACTGTCAATTGAACAGCATTTACAGTTATGTAATTGTAGCAATACAATTTTGGGCAATGAAATTGCTGAAATTTACGAAAAATCAACTGTTAGCTGTTTTAGTCTCTGTGCTCAACTGTAGATATGGTTCACCTTGCCCTTGTGCCCAGCACCAAAGCACATGCTAAAATAAAGTCTGTCGATGCATCGGAGGCTCTCAAACTGCCAGGAGTGCTGGCCTACTGCGATGTAAAAGACATCCCAAGTGGAGGAACGAACACGCCTGGTCCCGAAGAGTTTATCCTGCCTGACGAGAAAACTGTGTTTGCTGACGGACTGGTGAGCTGGGTTTATACGTATGTGCGGCAACCAAATTAACCAAGCAATCAAAATTCTATGACCTACGACGATAGGACTGTGAAACACCAGCTTTTAGCCTTCAACCATGTGGTTCACAGTCCAGAGTGAGTTGGTCAAGCAGGAGGGGCTTTCCGTGGTGCAGCATACGCACCGTTGCGTTTGTTTGGCTGTGTCAGTCAGTGGTAGTATTTTAGGTAACTTGCGACGGTCAGACCATTGGTGCAATTGCGGCTACTGATGTTACAATAGCACGCAGAGCAGCTCGCATGGTGAAGGTGGAATACGAAGAACTGAAACCTGTGCTGACAATCGAAGTGGACACTGTCTCCTGCTGCATTTAAAGACGTCTTTCTCTGTTTAGGAAGCGATTGAGAACGGCTGCTTTCTGGGTCCTCCGCTGACTGTTGGAAAAGGGGATGTTGAGAAAGCCTTGCAGCAGAGTCAAATAACGCTTGTTGGCGAGGTGAGAACTTTGGTTTATAGTGAAGATATGAATGTATTTCAAAATTTTTCGAAAGTCTTTGTAATCACATTTATGATGCAATTGTTTACAATTTTAGACAAGAAAATTGCCTGTAAACAACTGATTTTTTTCTGCGTTTTGTCCCTAATTAGCGTTTGTAGCCCGTAAAGCTACGATTTTTAGTGCTCTACATTAACCCTCCTCCCCCGACCAGGTTCAAATCCCAAGCCCACCCCTTCAGCGGATCACCTGTTACATGTACAGTATACCCAAACCAAATCCTGCCGCCCCACCCAGCAGACTTCTCTTCCTACTAGACCCATCCGCCAAACTGGCCTTAATCACCAAATCGGTAGTCCTACCCTCTAAATTTCCGTATTCTATTTTTTATATTGGTGTGAAAGTAATTGAAGGTGCACGTGTGCGGTCAGCAGCACATGTACATGGAAACGCAATGCAGTCTGGTAATTCCAAAAGAAGACGAGTACGAAATCTGGAGCAGCTGTCAGGGGCTGTCCTCTGCGCAACACACTACTGCCAAGCTTCTCGCAATTCCCTCTCACAAAGTCATTTGTCGTGCTAAACGTTTAGGTAAGTCGGCTTTTTCTTTCTGCCCAAATTAGTCCAATAACCGAGTCCTGCAAAAGTAACTTTGGTTGCTCTATAGAAAATGAGGTTTTGTGCTAAATAACGCTCACCAAACTGCCGACAAACCAGTTGACATGGTTGATCGATTCTGTTTTACAGGCGGCGGCTTTGGCGGCAAAGGAAGTCAGTACTCGAGTGCCCTGTATCCGGCGGTGGTTATGGCTCACAAGTACCCAACTGAATAATGCTAGAAAACTATAGAAGTAACCGTTTTTGTTCAGACTGCGACGTCCAGTCAAGTCGTATCTGAGCCGCAGAGAGGATTTCTTGGCAACCGGGGGCCGCCACCCCATGTTTGCCAAGTACAAAGTATAGGTTTGGCTTTTGTGTGTGAATGCCATGTGTAAAGAAGTGATATTTAAGGTAGGTTTCACCAAAGAAGGCAGGTTTGAAGTATTAGATATGAAACTCTACTCGAATGCCGGTGACTCTGTCGATCTGTCAGTGGTGGTGAGTACAATATCTCTACTGTGCTCTTCTTCCTGCATCACCATAGGTATAGTTGGGGAGTAGGGATTGTTAGCCCAAGTCTGATTCTTGCATAATTTCTCCATCCGGATTTGGAGCTAACCGAAACCCTATTCCCTATTTTCGGTTCCAAATCAAAATTACAGAAAACAGGGCGCCCAGTATACGTACTTATTAGTGGATTTTATGATGTTGCACGTCTTGAATCTTGCTTCTTGATCTTGCATCAAACAATTCTTTCATTCAGCTAACGGCTCACAGTGGCTTTGTTTCACTTGAAAGCTGTTGACGCGATGCAGGAACTGACAGACGTGCTAAAACTCTTCCAGGTAACATTCGTTTGCGCCGGAAATCTGGACAGCTGTTATGACTTTCCGTCCGGTCGCGTGGTGGCGCAGGCCTGTCTCACCAACATTCAGTCAACCACTGCTATGCGTGGCGCCGGGAAGCCGCAAGCCGACCTCATCATGGAATCGATAGTGCAGCGGGTGGCGCACTACTTGAATTTGCCCACGGAACACGTGCGCCAACTGAACTTCAGTAGCGAGGGCTACACCAGGTTGTCCGGAGAGTTGGTGGTACATGACACTCTGATGCGCTGCTGGAATGAGTGTCGCAAATGGTCCGAGTTTGACAAGAAGAAAGCCGAAGTGGACAAATTCAACAGGTAGAACGGAACTTTCTGTGTTTGCTTTAAAATGAGATAAGCTGTATGCGATGAAAGGTATTTTTAGAGAGAACAAGTGGAGGAAACGGGGCATCTCTCTGATGCCTGAGCGCTGTGGCATCGGTCATGAAGGATTCTTTGAACAGGTCAGTGTGAAAAATCAATCACAAGCTCGGTGGTGTTGCTCTAGGGCGCCGCTCTGGTTAACATCTACTCTGACGGCAGTGTACTGATTTCCCATGGAGGTATAGAGATGGGCCAGGGATTGAACACCAAATGCATTCAAATCGCTTCGAGAGCTCTGCGCATTCCGATAGAACGCATCAATGTGGTGGAGACCGACACCAGTAGAGTGCCCAATACCGCACACACAGGAGGAAGCACTGGCTCCGATATCTTTGGACTCGCAGTCAAGGTAAAACAGAATCTCTGTGCCTTCTGTTGTACAGTATGTACACGTTTCTAGGACGCTTGTGAGAAATTGCTGCAACGTTTGGAGCCGATCATGCGAGAGAATCCGAAGGCAGTCTGGGAAGAGTGGTGTCAGAAAGCGTTTATGGGTCGCGTCAGTCTGTCCGCCACTGGGTTTGGCAAGTGGGTGCAGTCAAGTTGGTGCAAAAACATCTGTAAATAACGTCTTTCTGCATGTCAGGCCACTGAGAGGCGTGCAGGGCATTCCTGAGCATGGAAACCGGTACAGCACATGTGGAGCCGCCACTACAGTGGTCGAGATTGACTGTCTGACTGGAGACCATCAGGTTAACTTAGTATTAGTTGTTGGCCTTTCGTGTATTCAGCTTGCATCAGATACTGTCGGCCGATATTGTCTTCGACTTTGGTGACAGTCTCAATCCTGCCATTGACATAGGTCAGATCGAGGGTGGATACATTCAAGTGAGCATCACTTGCATAGAACGCTGAAATGCATTGCGTGTTGAAGGGTGTGGGCTGGTGTACTAGCGAAGAAGTGACCTATTCGCCAGCCGGAAGGTTATTGAACAACAGTGCCGGTACTTACAAAGTTCCTACAGTTCGTACAGTTCCAAGACAGTTCCGTGTGGCACTAATTACCGATTCACCAGACTGCGGAAACATCTACCGCTCCAAGGTACCGCACTACTTGCTATGCTACAGCCTCAACAAATTTCTTCTAATGGTTTAAACATAATGGTAAGCAGCAGTGAGCCCCATTGAGGTTTTGCACAATTAAATAATAGTGCAATGAATAAGCGTTCCAAAAACCTTTCTCTACAAAAATTCATGCTTTTACCTACGTGCATCTCCTCAGCCCTCAGTGTCGTGAAAGACACGAGCTTATAAGAGAGGAGGGGAGTAGTATTAATTATTGTACATAGCTAGGTAAGGCTATTGTTGAGCATTTATGTACAAATAGTTTATAGGCGCGATGTACTAGAGCTAGCTAGGCCGCCATGACGTCATGTGGCGTCACTTTACTACAAAGTAGAGGCGCGCCTCAATTCTTTCTAGAACTTTCTTCGCCTCACCTCCTATTGGCAGGTGGGCGTGGCCTTCTAGAACTTTCCATGCATTGTATATAAGCGCCTAAGATAATGTTACGTCATTGTTCTAGAACTTTCTAGAATATTCTATTGAGCTATATAAGGGCCCGGCTCAGCCATTGTCTATCCTCTGTTTCTGCCAACTATCCTCTGTTTCTACAAATGAGCCTCTGTCAATCTTCTTATTCTACTTCAATTATCAGCTATTGCTGTTGCAAATTCCTTTCCCAATTGCTGTGCTTGTGCAGCCCCAACCCAATTGTTATTATTGTTGTTCTTCCCGAATAAAGGGAACCTTCCCAAACAAGTCAAGGCTTCTGTTCCTGATCCACCGCAACAATTGGTAGCAGCGAGTGGTTATCAAAATGGCCAAGGAACTTCTCAACTCCATCGCCACTATCAAAGAAGAGGTGATCAACATTCTCTCAGCTTCTGATGACCTGCTCAACCAGGAAGAGCCAGCTTCCATCAACATCGCCAAGCTCCAAATCCGATTGAAGAGGAAGAGCACCACATTAAAGAGACTGCTGGAGCAGTTCACCAAGCTTGCGTCAAGTTCAAAGGAAGAGGACCCAAATTTCCAGCAGACTTCAGAGATGCTCTCCAAACTTGTCTCCAAGGCTGACGACACGTTGGATGACATGCAAGTTCAGCTGGATTTCAATGACAAGAAAGAACTGAAGGAAAAGGAGGCGCTAGAAAGAGAAGAACGCCTAAAGAGAGAAGCAGAAGAAAAGGAACAAGAGAGAGAAGACCGCCTCAAGAAAGAAGAACAAGAAAGAGAAGACCTCAAACAACTGAAAAGGATGGAGATGGAAGAAGAAACAAGAAGACTTCAAATTCAAGAAGACACCAGAAAGGCCGAAATTCAACTCCAAGAAGAAACTAGAAAGGCCGAAATGCAAGAAGAAACAAGACGCCTGCAGATTCAAGAGAACATCAGAAAGGAACTGGAACTGGAGAGATTGGGAGCTGAAGACAAAGACAGTCAAAGAAGATTCGAGCTTCAAATGAAACAAGAAGAGGACAGTCATCAGGAAAAACTGAATACATCTGTCCAGTCTACCGCAGCCAATGGAGCAACTGTCAAACTCCCCAAGCTCCAGCTACCCAAATTTGATGGATCCCTCCTCAAGTGGAAAGAATTCTGGGACTCATTCTCAGCAGCTATCCATGAGAATCCAGCGCTGAAAGAGGTGGACAAGCTTAACTACCTGAAGTGCAACTTAGAAGGCAAGGCCAAGTATGCTCTGGAAGGTCTACAAGTCACCAATGAGAACTACGACGTTGCTGTCAAGCTCCTCCAGGAAAGATTCGGCAACCATCGGCAAGTCATAGCTGCCCACTATGATGCTCTTACCAACCTGCCACCTTCTCCCAATGACCCCCTGAAACTTTGTGTCACCTATGACAAGATAGAAAAGGTCATTCGTTCACTGGAAGCGCTGGGAGAGAATGTGGAGAGCTCACTGCTCATCAGAGCCATCCAGTCCAAGCTACCAGAAGAAATCCTGCTGGAGCTAGAAAAGCAGAAGAGCCCAGAAGAAGAATGGACAACAGCAACGCTGAGGGACAAGCTGAAGTGGCTGGTACTGATGCAAGAATCAGTGAAACAACTTTCTGCTCACTCAACTCCTATCAAAAAGGATCTGCCCAAGCCAATTCAACATTATACAACTGAAGCCCTCTTTGCTGGACCAGCCCCGAAACCAACGAGGAACTGTATTTTCTGCAATGGCCTTCATTGGAATGATGAATGCCCCAATTTCAACACTGTGGAGGCGAGAAAACAGAGGATCAAGGGCTCCTGCTTCATCTGTTTCAAGAGGGATCACCTCAGCAAAGACTGTTCAAGCACCAAGAAATGCTTTCACTGCAAGAAAGCGATGGTGCATCATTCAAGCCTGTGTACAGACAAATTCCCAAGAGGTCCCCTCAATCAAAGACTTCAACGAAGAAACTCCAATCTTCAAAAGGAGCCTGCTCAACTGGTTCAGGAGACAGCCCAAGATATTCAAGCAGAAGAAGGAAGCCTATTGGCCTTTGGAGAACGAGTTCTCATGCCAACTGCAACGACTGTCATCCTGAATCCCCAAAAGCCAACTCAAGGCACTCAAGTTCGACTCCTGATGGATAGTGGAAGCCATCGCAGCTACATCTCATCAGATCTGGCCAAGAAGCTCCAGTTGAAGATGGGAAGAAAGGAGAAGATTGCCATTCTGACTTTTGGTTCCTCAACTCCCAAGGTCATCGATGCTCAGGTGACCACCCTCAAGCTCAAGCTCAAAGATGGCAGCTTCTTCACCCTCAAAGCTCATGTTGTGCCCGATATTGCTGGCCTCATGGAGCGCAAACCAATGGATCTACAGCGCTACAAGCTGGTCCTCAACAAGTATTCTTTGGCTGACGATCTTCCACAAGAATCGGAGTCAACTCAACTCAAGCTTCTCATTGGCAACGACTATTATGGTGACCTCATCCTGCCAAAGAAGATTCAACTGGATCGTGGACTGTACCTGGTCAACTCCAAACTTGGATGGCTCACCACTGGAAGAGTCAAGCAAGACTCCAAGCAGCCAGCAGAGCCCAATCTGCTGTGCCTCAATCTCAAGCCGCTTCATGATGAGAAGAAAGAAGATTTCGCTTTTGCAAACAAGGACGCGCAAGTCCACTCCATGCCCAAACTGGATGGCCTCAAGAAAGCCAAGTCGAATGGCATCAAAGGACCAATTCAAGGACGTGATGTTCAAGTGGCCATCAAGGACTTCAATCAAGCTGTTCCAATTCAAGACTGTCGGATCAGCAAAGGAACAGCCACAAAGAAGACAAAGAGGAACTACAAAGAACCAAGGAAAAAGAATCTACCTCCTCCAAGCAGCATTCCCCTCAAACCTTCAACCAAGAACAATGGCAAGAAGCCTTGTCTACTCCCGAAGAGGTCAAGAAGCAAGAGGACAAGGTACAAGCTCTTCGCTGGGGAGTGTCGTGAAAGACACGAGCTTATAAGAGAGGAGGGGAGTAGTATTAATTATTGTACATAGCTAGGTAAGGCTATTGTTGAGCATTTATGTACAAATAGTTTATAGGCGCGATGTACTAGAGCTAGCTAGGCCGCCATGACGTCATGTGGCGTCACTTTACTACAAAGTAGAGGCGCGCCTCAATTCTTTCTAGAACTTTCTTCGCCTCACCTCCTATTGGCAGGTGGGCGTGGCCTTCTAGAACTTTCCATGCATTGTATATAAGCGCCTAAGATAATGTTACGTCATTGTTCTAGAACTTTCTAGAATATTCTATTGAGCTATATAAGGGCCCGGCTCAGCCATTGTCTATCCTCTGTTTCTGCCAACTATCCTCTGTTTCTACAAATGAGCCTCTGTCAATCTTCTTATTCTACTTCAATTATCAGCTATTGCTGTTGCAAATTCCTTTCCCAATTGCTGTGCTTGTGCAGCCCCAACCCAATTGTTATTATTGTTGTTCTTCCCGAATAAAGGGAACCTTCCCAAACAAGTCAAGGCTTCTGTTCCTGATCCACCGCAACACTCAGCCCATCCTTTCAAAATACCGTCTCTAGAAGAGAACTTTCTTAGGTTGCGCGCTTAGTTTAGGGTGTCGGGGAGCCCCCGTTGTGCGTTGGAATCGGGGTATATTTGGCACTGACTGACGCCATCAATCGAGCTAGAGCTGAAAGAAAACTCGACCCGTTGGTAGACTTGCAGTCACCTTTGACAGTGGACCGAATTCGGATGGCACTTCCAGATCAGTTCACCGACGCTGCCTGCCAGTTGTGAAATATAAACAACTTGATTTTCTCTAGAGACAGCCAGTTCTTAGCATGTGTAGAAAGGATGCAGTAGGTTCAGCTGCTGATGATAGGCTGAACTTTAGGTTGGGCTAACTGTTTATTGGCTTTTATCTTTCAAGTTTTCCACGTCCTCTATCTAACTTCTCTTTCATTACTTTTTAGTCATGTGGCTATGTGGCAGGGTACTGTAGTATTAAATTTGCATTAATATTGAAATAGAGGCCCGACTATTATATTAAATTAAATTAAAAATACAGTGAGGGGCTGAATATTAAAATTTATTTTAATACTAGAATAAACCTTGTTTGACAATCAAGGCGTTACCTACAATACTATTTGAATCAGAATTATACTACAGAAAATGTAGAGTCGGTCTCTGAATCGATCGAGTCTAGATAGTCAGACCTCAAAATTGAAACTTTGGCCCGAGAGCTGCAAGTTGACAAACTAATACATACCTATGAGTTATCTATCAGCTGCACAGCATTGGTGGATTTGAAGCCCCAGTCTTGAGATACAGCCTCCTGAAAATCAGTATCCTTAACTATAGGACCAAAACTTTCAGATCGAATTTCTAGCTCAATAATCGGACTTTAGATCTGACAATTTCAACTTTTAGAGCAGTTTCGGACTACTTTCGAAATATTAGGTCAACTTAGAATTTCAGGAGAAAATGTTTTTCTACCTCCTTTGGCAGGCCATAACTCAACCCCTCTACAAAACTTTTATTATTTCGCTATTTTGTAGCGTTTTATATAAGCTTCATTTTGGTATAAAATAAGTTAGTCTTCGGTGTGACCAAATTTAGCCTATTCCGTTTACATTTGGAAAATCGTGTCTATCGTGAAGTAAGCAATTTTCTTGAGTTATCAATCTTTAAAATCAATTTTCACTGCATTGGGCCACGTCCAACGGCAGCTTTTCTTAATAGAAAAATAAAGCTTACAAATAGCGCTACAAAATAAAATAATGACATAAAAAATTCTTGTAGGGGTTCCAGTCTAGTTACGGCTGGCCAATGAAGTAAAAAACTTTTTTCTTGAAATTCTACGTTAGTTGACCTAATATTTCGAAAGTAGTCCGACCGAACGTACTGTAAGAGTAGAACTGTCTAGACCAGGGGGGGGGTCCGACCGGAACAAATCTCAAAATATGATGGGCGCCATCAAGCTCAGCGCACGTACCGACGGTGTGCCTTAACTGATCCGGTCGTGTCACCCACCGTTCGATATGTCTTTGCGTTGGCTTTCAAATGAGCTAAGCAGCGCCGTCATGCAACCATGTTTGCGCGCGAAATTCAAATTTTAGCGACTCGGCTCTATTATTTGATTTTATACCTAAACGGGAAACGTTGCCATTTTTGCAATTTTGATCGTAGGTCAATGCGCCAACCGCCAAACGACGCAGCGTGACGAGATCTACAGCTTCCATGCATCGCCATCGTTCTACGCCTTCCGGCGCCAACACTAGATGTCTGAGAGTGAAGCAGTCGAATTTGACCGTTTTTGCCACTTATTCCGGAGTAGTTTTCAGGCCATAGTTCACTTCGCGGTTGACAGATTTAGCTGGTTCATGCACGAAAACACTCCTAATTGAACGCAGAATGCTAATAACACAACCTGGGCGCTCGGCAATCCAAGCAATCCACTGTAGGACCTCCAGTATCAGCATTACCCGACTATCGGGAAAAAGTATGTCAGAAAGAAGATCGATTTTCTCGCTAACGAAAAACAAATTTGCATATCTGCTGAATACGATTTTTAGAGCACATCAAGACCTTTCATTTGGTGCATTACATGCCCTTGTAGCATATCGGCAATATGGTGTTCATTTTCGATTTTTCTTTTTTGTACGATTTGAGAGCTGGATTTTTGACAGTTTTTGGTCTGTTTCTTGCGCAAAAATGATCGCATTGAGTCCGTTCTGCTGTCAAATGAATCGCCACGGTCCGCTGCGTCTTTTGATGGATAGCTTATTTGGATTGGTCCACGCCAGGGGGGTCCAACCGGAGCAAATCTCAAAATATTATGGGCGCCATCAAGCTCAGCGCATGTACCAACGGTGTGCCTTAACCGATCCGGGCGTGTTACCCACCGTTGGATAGGCCTTTGCGTTGGCTTTCAAATGAGCTACACAACGCCGTCGTGCAACAATGTCTGCGCGCAAAATTCAAATTTTCGTGACTCCTAATTGAACGCACAATGCTAATAAAACAACCAGGGCGCTCGGCAATCCAAGCAATCCACTGTAGGACCTCCAGTATCAGCATTACCCGACTATCGGGAAAAAGTATGTCCGAAAGAAGATCGATTTTCTCGCTAACGAGAAAGAAATTTGCATATCTGCTGAATACGATTTTTAGAGCACATCAAGACCTTTCATTTGGTGCATTACATACCCTTGTAGCATATCGGCAATATGGTGTTCATTTTCGATTTTTGTTTTTTGTACGATATGAGAGCTGGATTTTTGACGGTTTTTGATCTGTTTCTTGAGCAAACATGATCGCATCGAGTCCGTTCTGCTATCAAATGAATCGGCACAGTCCGCTGCGTCTTTTGATGGATAGCTTATTTGGATTGGTCCACGCATTTTATAGTTATAGTATCATATACTACCATAAGTCCAATTGGATGCACTTACTTGATTTAAAAGGCAGATTTGTCATGAATTTCAGATGATTTTGCACTATAACTATAAAATGCGTGGACCAATCCAAATAAGCTATCCATCAAAAGACGCAGCGGACTGTGCCGATTCATTTGATAGCAGAACGGACTCGATGCGATCATGTTTGCTCAAGAAACAGATCAAAAACCGTCAAAAATCCAGCTCTCATATCGTACAAAAAACAAAAATCGAAAATGAACACCATATTGCCGATATGCTACAAGGGTATGTAATGCACCAAATGAAAGGTCTTGATGTGCTCTAAAAATCGTATTCAGCAGATATGCAAATTTCTTTCTCGTTAGCGAGAAAATCGATCTTCTTTCGGACATACTTTTTCCCGATAGTCGGGTAATGCTGATACTGGAGGTCCTACAGTGGATTGCTTGGATTGCCCAGCGCCCTGGTTGTTTTATTAGCATTGTGCGTTCAATTAGGAGTGTTTTCGTGCATGAACCAGCTAAATCTGTCAACCGCGAAGTGAACTATGGCCTGAAAACTACTCCGGAATAAGTGGCAAAAACGGTCAAATTCGACTACTTCACTCTCAGACATCTAGTGTTGGCGCCGGAAGG
This sequence comes from Sabatieria punctata, assembly GCA_030248155.1. Taxonomy (NCBI): domain Eukaryota; kingdom Metazoa; phylum Nematoda; class Chromadorea; order Araeolaimida; family Comesomatidae; genus Sabatieria; species Sabatieria punctata. Next base: position 44,098 of record JASANB010001880.1, read on the forward strand.
CGTAGAACGATGTCGATGCATGGAAGCTGTAGATCTCGTCACGCTGCGTCGTTTGACGGTTGGCGCATTGACCTACGATCAAAATTGCAAAAATGGCAACGTTTCCCGTTTAGGTAGAAAATCAATAGAGCCGAGTCACGAAAATTTGAATTTCGCGCGCAGACATTCTTGCATGACGGCGCTGTGTAGCTCATTTGAAAGCCAACGCAAAGGCCTATCCAACGGTGGGTAACACGCCCGGATCGGTTAAGGCACACCGTTGGTACATGCGCTGAGCTTGATGGCGCCCATAATATTTTGAGATTTGCTCCGGTTGGACCCCCCTGGCGTGGACCAATCCAAATAAGCTATCCATCAAAAGACGCAGCGGACCGTGGCGATTCATTTGACAGCAGAACGGACTCAATGCAATCATTTTTGCGCAAGAAACAGACCAAAAACTGTCAAAAATCCAGCACTCAAATCGTACAAAAAAGAAAAATCGAAAATGAACACCATATTGCCGATATGCTACAAGGGCATGTAATGCACCAAATGAAAGGTCTTGATGTGCTCTAAAAATCGTATTCAGCAGATATGCAAATTTGTTTTTCGTTAGCGAGAAAATCGATCTTCTTTCTGACATACTTTTTCCCGATAGTCGGGTAATGCTGATACTGGAGGTCCTACAGTGGATTGCTTGGATTGCTGAGCGCCCAGGTTGTGTTATTAGCATTCTGCGTTCAATTAGGAGTGTTTTCGTGCATGAACCAGCTAAATCTGTCAACCGCGAAGTGAACTATGGCCTGAAAACTACTCCGGAATAAGTGGCAAAAACGGTCAAATTCGACTACTTCACTCTCAGACATCTAGTGTTGGCGCCGGAAGGCGTAGAACGATGTCGATGCATGGAAGCTGTAGATCTCGTCACGCTGCGTCGTTTGACGGTTGGCGCATTGACCTACGATCAAAATTGCAAAAATGGCAACGTTTCCCGTTTAGGTATAAAATCAAATAATAGAGCCGAGTCGCTAAAATTTGAATTTCGCGCGCAAACATGGTTGCATGACGGCGCTGTGTAGCTCATTTGAAAGCCAACGCAAAGACCTATCGAACGGTGGGTAACACGACCGGATCAGTTAAGGCACACCGTCGGTACGTGCGCTGAGCTTGATGGCGCCCATCATATTTTGAGATTTGTTCCGGTCGGACCCCCCCCTGGTCTAGACCTAGAATCCGCTTATTGAGCTATAGAAATTTGATTTGGAAATTGTGTCTATAGCGGTCGTCGACAGCCAAGTGTGTTTGCTTGTTGCCAAAATCGTCTGCAAAACAGCACTTTTTAGCTGTATTTCAGCCCAAATTAGCTATTTTTGACGCTTTTCAGCCGAAAAATTGCGATTTTTTCGATTTTTGAGCGTTTTTTAGTGCCCAACCGGCGCCAGACCACCAACCACCCTCCCCTCTTCGGCGGATGACCTGTTGGATGTATGGGCTTAGAGTAGCTATGTCTTAGTGCCTGTATTTTTCAATTTTCCAGCCCAGCCCGGCTGCCCTTTTGCCCGACTACCCGGCCCCGGCCCCTCAAAATTTTTGGGAGCGGCCGGGAAAGCTAAAATCGCCCAGAAATCATGCAAAAACCACTTGTGCCGTGTACTACAGTACAAAAGATACATTTTACAATGCAGCAAAGCTAAATAATAATCCGGATTAAAGAAAAAACCGTGTTTGAACCGGTGCCATATATGGTATGGCTATCTTGTAAGATTACCGATACCGTGTATGTATGTCGTTATTTCCCTGACTGTGTAGCATATAGCGTAGCGTATAGCGTAGAGCCTATACCGTATAGCGAAAAATACCGTGATACCGTTGTAATACGGCATACTGGTCCGATCCCTTATGTGCACGTACATCATTTTTCGAAGCCATAAGCTCCGCCATTTTGGGGGCAGCTCGCTCGTCGCTTCTTCTTGTTTGAGGAGAGATGTTTTTGGCGCAGGCAGATTGGGAAGGTCTGCCGCGCGGGCGCGCTAGCAAGATGAAACCAAGCGGACCAGAGTGAGGTGTGGTGAGTCGTAGGCCGGCTACAAAGCCCTTCCCATTTCAGTTATGGCTCACCTGAGAGACCAAGAGACACACTTTTGAAAAGTTTTGTCACTGATCGAGCTACTTTATCTTCAACTTTGCGAAACCGGTGTCAAGAGTGAATATGCTTAACGAGCCAGCTGAAAGTAGATCATAAATCTTTTTTCAACTCAATATCGATCGATATCGATATTTATAGTTATGCAGGAAAATCTGAGAAATTAGAAGAGCAGATTGCTCTTGCTATACTTATCAGTCGTCAAGAACTGATGCAATCAGCGATCTGATATTAATTAAGTACATAGAGAATCGCAGAAACTTATGAAATACAATCATCTTCCAAAACAAAGAAACGCGAAGGAAGCAACACGAATTCCATTTTGCGAACATTTTGATTTTCGAATTTTGTTGTGCGATCGTTGGCAAAAAGATAGAGCTACATTTTCATGAAATAACTGTAGGGGGTCAAATCGGGGTCATAAGGGGTCCGAAAAATATTTTTGCATCCACCGCAGTATGGTATCGATTGAAAGAGAACGATTCTTTGATTCTACTAACCAATCCACTAGTTTCTACGTTCGTTTGTTCTCGAGTTATAAGCCAAAATCTGAGGTTGGGTTGAAAAATTGAGTTTCCCAACAATGGCCGGGATAGTGATAAAAGGTCTTTTTAGGTCAAATTGAACTAAAATAGCAAATGTTAGCCAAATCGGAGACAAAAATTTGAGATTTGTCTTAAGGAGCAAAGTCGATTCATAGAAAAACCGGCTCTTAAAATTTGGTAGATCAGGCTTGATCCAACAAACTTATGCAGAATCGCCAGAATGCTCCCTTGAAGTTTAATTTGCGGTGCTTGATTATGACCAACGCTACTCCGTAGCAGACCGCCGACGAAACCAAAAACAGAGCCAGAGTGTGGAACAACCATTCACAGAGCCAGTTGCAGCCGCTCATTGTATATGTACAGGGTGTCCCAAAAAATGACAGCATTTCTTTTTCCTGCCATTTTCGCAAATTTCGACCAAATTGTCGGAATTTTGAGATATGAGTGTCAGAATAGTGGGAATTTTGTGTGTTAAAGTTTAGTGCATCAGGACTGACCCAACCCAAAATATATGAAATTGAGAAACTCAATTAAATATAGAAACAGCATCAAAAACGAAAACTTTTCTTTTTGCTGTATCTTTAATTTTTGTCGGAATTGGATGACATTTTGAATATATGCGCAGAATATCGGCTCGGTTGCAGCAGTTTATTGACTCAAACGGAGGTCATCTTGATGGTGTTCTTATTCCTTAGTTCTCGGACTTCGCACATTCTTCATTTTGTTGCAGTAAAAACGCTGATTTTCTTTAGTTTCCAAATACTAGCGCTATGGTCTGATTAATGCCAGAACTTTTGACCTACACAATATCTGCGCATATGTTCAAAATTTCATCCAATTCCGACAAAAATTAAAGAAGATACAGCAAACAGTAAAGTTTCGGTTTTTGATGCTGTTTCTGTATTTAGATTGAAATTTCACAATTTCATATATTGTTGAATTTCTCAGGATTGGGTCAATCCTGAAGCACCAAACTTTAACAGATAAAATTCCCACCATTTTGGCACTTATGTTTCAAATTTCAGACAATTTGGTCAAAATTTGCGAAAATGGTAGCAAAAAAGAAATGTTGTCATTTTTATGGGACACCCTGTAGTTATGAACTACAGTATGTTAAGCCATACGATAGGCTAGCTGCGCACGAAGACAGTAATTTAGCAGCGGCAAAAGCATGTTTCGGTTCCGTTTATTGAATACACCGTAAATGAAATCTACATGTTTTCAGTGCAGTAGCGAGTTAGATACATACTGTATCTACCAAATTTAATGAAACCTTTATGCACAGCTCGTATTTGCAGTCAAACTGAAGAAAAGAAATTTGTGTGTCAACGAACAAATACTGCTTCAGTGTTCGTATCGTCTATGTTGGCGACGGCCGCTGTTCTTATTTCTGCACTCAGCAGTCATACGACCAGCACTGGGGTAGGCCGACCCAATGAACACTTTACCTTGCTGACTTATTACGTGACTCGTAATAGCCATTGGACAGCCATCTATGTCCACCTGTAAGTTATTATTACTTTCATATCACGAAAGGTGTGTTCAAAACGATATGTAGGCCTCGTGGCGCAGTTGGTTAGCGCGTCGTGCTGATAACGCGAAGGTCCTGGGTTCGAGCCCCAGCGAGGCCAAAGCTTTTGCGCCATGTAACCAAAAGGTTAACTTACACTGCAGACGTCTCTGTTTCGGTGATGGCTGAGAAAGCAAAGTGTATATAGCGCAAAATCAAACTCAGGACTAATGCCGATCATGAAGGTGCCCGATTTTTTCAGTTCGTTTTGCCATGTGAACTTAACTGCTGCCATTATGTTCTAAAAGACTAAATAATCGTTGAAAGTCGAACTGCGGACAGTGTAGCAGCTTACAAATCGTTTGACCAAAAATCCTTTATAATCAAACCGAGCTCGCGCGTCCTTTTCCAGTGTGTAAAACCGCAGCCAATTGTGCATTCCGCCGATTTGACTGTTTTTGCTCTAAAACAGTCACAATTCTGAGGAGCCAATATCAGAGTGACTGACTATTTACCTCGCCGATGAAAACGTGCTCAAAACCAGAGGTGTCTGCTACTCCTCTAGCCCTCGAGTACCGACCGAACCACAACTGTTTCAATTTGGCTTTAAAAGTCGTCTGATTTCTGGCGTAAGCGTGACCTAAAGCGGGCTGCAATAAAAAATAAGTAACCGCTAAAATGATTCAAACGTTTTCGATTGAGAAATTGGTAGAGAGTGCGCATAACATCGGTAGCTAGCACGGCGTCCAGAAATTCATTTTCTTCCCTCTCCTCTTGTCTCGTCACTCGTTCCACCTGCCCCGTCTGTCGGATGTAGTTGTCCATCAAGGCCGACAACTTACGGTACGTGTCTTTGCGCAGTAGAGCCGAATCGACATGCGTAAAGAGTCTGAAGAACAGAAGACCTACATCTGTAAAAGCACCAACCAATACAACAAACTGTAAAACCTGTTAGCTGCATCGTCTTGAAAGTTCCGTGTAGTAGTGTGGCCCTGATAGTTGACACGGATTTGGTTGGCTTTCGCTTTGTTCACATCTTTCCTGCGCAGCGAGTTGACCAAGTTTTGTATGTCAGCACTTGTAACTCGGAACTCTAAAACAATACATACGTTATTATACTGTAGTAGAGTGACTTGTCATCAATGTTATAAAATTTCCATACCAGGCAACCTTTCAATAGAACCAAACGCATACGTGACGAACAAAATTAGAGTCAACAAAAACAGGCGCATCGTAAAGGCTCTCTACTGCGATTGAGAGGTCTTATGTTGATTTAGCTTATCTTGTATTTGTTGCTATGCTTTAAGGCAAGGTCAAGCTGTTGATAAAATCATAAATTTCCTCTTTTCCTAATCTGTCTTGCTATCGTAACGTACTCAGTTAAATAATTCGCACGCAATTAACACTCACTTGTTATCCCCGCTCAATGTGGCGGATCTGACCCGCATTCGGCCAAATGTTATGTCAGAATGGTGTCGCCTGTCGATTTGAGTTAGTCGGCGGCCGCACCCAGCCGACCAATTCCTGTCTGGCGCCCATTAAACATGAATTTATGTAGACTTATGCGGGTTCTTGTTCTTGTTGGGGTGCTGACAGTCGTAGAAGGGGCTAGAGTGGCTAGGTCCAATGATGGAACAGCAGCAACAGGTTAGAGAAATAGTCCTGTTTCCGCCTGAAAAGGGTAAACTTTATGCCATTCCAGCCGATTTCATCACTGGCATTGTGCAGCGAGCGTTCGGACTGGTGCAACCGGTGGTGCAGCATTTGCAGCAACACAAAGGTGGACTTCGCTTCGACGATTCTTCCATTAACAACGTGAATGTACATTCTCTGGGAATCTGTCACACCCGGCCGGAAATCTGCCAGTTTCTGGTTTGCAGCGCTCAGAATTTCAAGCACAGCGAGAACTTCGCCAATCTCCAGTTTATCGGGCAGGCACTGGCCGATCGGGAGCTGCGAAAGTCGATCGTCAACGATCCGACGGTACTAAAGACGGTCTGCTCCGAAGCTAAAATGGACTCGGTTCAATGCGACTTCTTCAAGAGCGGTTTCAAACTGGTCGACAATTTTATGAGTCTGTTCGACAACCCGACTGCTTTGAATTTTGACTTTGGCGTGAAACGACGTCGCAAAAGGAATGAGAATTTGGATTACTATGACTATTATTCTGAGCAACATGAGGACAGCCTGATTGCTACTGAAGCGCCTTATATACCAAAGGATTGTATGGCTCTTTTGAAAGTCAAAACTAGCTAATTAATGTTGATTTATTTTGTCCGTATATTGTTCTACTGTAGTGTTAGTCCCAGGTGCTACGTATGTACTGAGTTGGACTGAAATGGCCGCACTTTTTCAAGAACAGGTCTTTTTGTCAAGTTTCCAGGCGACAAAGTGGAAATAAAACAGCCGGCGGCCCATTTATTTCCTGACTTCTCAATCGAAAACCAGTTTCGAGCAAGACGCAGTGGGTGGTGTCAAAAGTCGGGTCGTTTCACTCTCGAAAATTTGTTCTGTCTGCCCTGCGAAATCGGCCGTAAGATGCCAAAGTCGCCATTATTATTACTATTGGTCTTTTGGTGTTCCTCCGATTTTAAACCCGGCTCCTGTTTACCGTTACCGTTTGTCGGAGACTTCAATTTAAAAAACACTGGTACTTTGTTTTGTTAAATTCTTTTACAAAGAAACTTGATCCGTTTGAATTAATTGCAGATAAAAATAATTTTGACGCAGTCAGCTCGGATTTTGTAAAGTCGATTTTGGGCAAGGAAGGTCTACTGGGACAATTGGCTGGAGGGTTTGTGTCGTTCGACAAGATTTTGAGAGCGGAAAAAACAGTACCTCGTATGTTACAGTTCTGTGTTAGACGTACTGTACGTACAGTTAAACACGTTATTACGCTGTTGGGCAGACATCAGCAAACACTCCTTCAATCAGCGGACCCAGAGTGCAGAAATCAGCATCTAATGATGCAACCGTCGTTGCTTTGCTGCAAAACAAAAAGTTTTTCTGCATACTGGGTCCGCTGATTCCGAAAGAAGTATTGTTTACTGACGTACTGTTTATTTTACAGCAAATAGTAAATATTTAGCTCCCACAGAAGAGCAGTTGGAACACTTTTGGGGAAATCTTCTGACAGTTTTGCGGAAACAGCGCTACGGTGACCCAACCCTACCCGATTTGCCCAGCTTGGGCCTTTGTGACCAGAATAGCTGCAAAGATCTCTACAAATTCTTAGAGGATTTTCGAAAAAGCGAATTTTTTGTCAATTTTCAAACACTCCTCACTCTGCTACAGGATCAAGATGGAATTCAGTTTGTGGCCGACCTCCTTACAAACCCCGACAGTTTGCAAGATCTTTTCAAAACTCCCGTCCCTGCTGTCGAGAAACTAGAAAAACCTGATCTGCCCGAATTCTCAAGTTCTCTGGACGGTGCACCCGATTACTACGAACTGATTAAAGCGGGGAACACTGGAGAACCGAACTACTACGACTACAATTACGCCAGTGCTAATGAACAGACGATTAGAATTGGTGAATTGAAGATGCCACCAAAAGAAGAGGTAACATCTACCATTCCAGTCTCAACTACAACTCCGTATGACCGTAGAAACGACGACTATTACAGCTTTTATTACAATGATGATTAATTTATTCAGTTTTAACAACAAATAAATTATTTAGCTGGTGCCCTGTATGACCTTGGTAAGGTTTTTGTGAGACTCGAAAGTTTTCTATTCGGTTGCGTTTGAGCGGAACAAGTTCACTGGCACCGACTACCTACGTATGAACATATTATTTTTACTGTGTGGCACAAAGCAAGCATGTCAGTCAGACCGATGAATAATGATCAGGTGATTTATTAGAATTTTTGTCTAGTTAGTTGTTTCTCCACGTCTTTCCTTGTATAGCCCTTGTCGAGCATATGTTTGCGTAGTAAACTCAGGTATCTGGGATCGCTCAGATCGCCATAGTCATAGGACGTGTCGAATACTCCTCCTCCAGCAGTAGCTAAGAAACCGAGCGGAAACAAAATTTTACTGAAAAGCACAAATACTGTATGGTTAAAAAAAGCGAAGCCGAAACATACGCAATCCAATCCAGTGTCCCAGAGAGACAAGAAATGGTGGAAAGGAAATTTGAGTAGGAACGGATAGATCGGTAAGGCTTGTTGCACCAACAAACCGAGATAGCCAATGTTCCTTCTGGCCGTGTAGTCGTAACGACAGAACTGGCCCTTCATGTAGATGTGCGTACAGTGCCATTTGTTTGTCCGTACAATCGCACAACTTCTCTCCAAATAGGTCTTCTTTGCACTTGTCATACAGTTCACACGCTAAAACGTCAAGCACCAATTTTAATTCGTAAACAAATTGCTGTGCTGACTTGCTATAAAACTTGGACTGCCGTTTGGGCTGCTTTGTACAACGGTAGCCACGCAAACCTTGGTACTGACAACTGTAGTCTGTGCCACAGGAACAAACATCTGCTACACCTTGAGACCACAGAACTGCACCGTTTTCACAATCACCAATCGACTTACAGGGTTCCAGCGGTTTGCACTCTAAACAGCACAACCGAATTAGACAGACACCATACGGCACAGTATGTTGGAAGATTTAGCGCTTTCAAACGCTGCGATCAGAAAGATCAGATACACCTGGATCAATTTGGCGTTTCTCAGCTAAACTGCACTCCGTAACTGTTCCAACACGCAAGTACTTACACTGTAGTTATTCAGCTAGAAGAACTCACCTTCGACTTTCCCAGCGAAGACTCGAAAATCTAACGACAAAAACAGTGGAACTCACAGAAGCATCTCTCGACGAGACAATACACCTTATTCAAATTTCGGTCAGAGATTTTTACCAGCTCTATGTGCAGTGCCAAAAATAAATAATAGACGCATTTAACGGTTGTCAGTATAAGAGTCAGACATTAAAACGACCTCAGAAACCCTGAATGTATAGTGAATAATAAATAACACAGAAAGAAAGACAGATGGACAAAAAATCACGGACTCCAAAAGCCCAGCCAACTCTCATTCTGTTTCTTGATCTGTTCGATTTCCTTAGCAGAGAACTTGAGCAAGACAGCGATGGCTTTGAGCATATGCTGTCGCCCCTTGGTGCTGTCACAGGTGAGATAACGCCAGAGAACGTTCCTCAGATACTCGACATTAGCGTCTTCCTGGTACAGTCTCAACTTGGACTCCAGGGCTCTCATCTCCTCCTTCAGTTTCTCGCTCATCTCGTAGTGTTGCAGTTCCTTGGTGACAGAGGAGTGCTGCAGGTCGCGCATGGCTCCTTCCAACTGTCTGTGTTCTGCTCTCAGTTTGCCGATTTCCAAGTCCTTTTTGGCCAGCTGCTGCGAGTAGTAGACGTTGGTGGCTTCCGGCATCGCAGTCGAACCGGTCAGAGGCGGCGGAGTGCTGGTGGATGGTCGGTCGACCGATGCAGAGCGCACACTCTCCTCGGCGGCCGACCGCGACCGATCGCGGGGCTGCGACCAGGATATGCGAGCTGAAATCGGGGGTCGTTTGCATACATGGGCCGGAAAAATCCGGAGGGGGTATGGAGACCTCGGGGGTGGGGGGGGGGGTCCCCGAAAAAAGGCCAAAAACGCCTATTTTGCCTTAAATAAGCGAAAATTTTCTCCCTCTGGGGGGTGGGGGGGGTAGGGCCGGCTGAGGGGGGGGGTTGGCTGGCCGAGGGGAGAGGTATACCTCCATACCCCCGGCCCATGTATGGTCGTTTGCCGCATCAAAATGATAAACTGACTGGCTAGGGTACTGTAAAGCTAACTTTTTCATTTTATACCGGTCTCGACATCGTATCTCTGACATTCACCAAACAGAGCATCTCTGTCGTCCGACTTAAGAGTCAGTCTCTGAACCGATCGAGTCTTGGTCCTTTGCCATATTATTCAGACCCCAAAAATGAAACTTTGGCGTGGAGGGCTCAAAGTTGGTGGGCTAACATGTCTCGATAGGTCATATAACCACCGCAAAGGATATCCCGATTCGACGCTCCACGCTCGAGATACGGCCTTCTGAAAATCGGTCCGCTTAACTATGGGACCAAAATTTCAAAATCAAATTTCTAGCGCACAAATCAGTGTTGGGACTTAAAAATTGGGGGTTTAGGGCAACTTTTAGAGTACTTTCAGAATCAACGGTCGAATTCCATTTTCAATGAAAAAAATTTTCGACCCCGTTTGGAGCAATATTCTGATATAAAAAAACGGTGTAGGGGGTTCCAGACGAGCTAGGGGGCTACAAAGGGGGTCGAAAATTTTTTTTCATTGAAAATGGAATTCGACCGTTGATTCTGAAAGTACTCTAAAAGTTACCCTAAACCACCAATTTTTAAGTCCCAACACTGATTAGTGCGCTAGAAACTCCAGCAGGAAATTTTGGTGCAGTACCAAAACTAAAAATTTGAGGATTTTTCAAATTTGAAGCCATATTTCACCACTTTCTTCCACGGGTCAGCCAATGTGGCTTATACTAAACTGTAGGGAATTGATAGCGCTACAATATTCTGAAATAAAAAAACGGTGTAGGGGGTTCCAGACGAGTTGGGGGCTCCAAAAGTGGTCGAAAAAAATTTTTTCATTGAAAATGGAATTCGACCCTTGATTCCGAAAGTACTCTAAAAGTTACCCTAAACCCCCAATTTTTAAATCCCAACACTGATTAGTGCGCTAGAAATTCGATTTTGAAATTTTGGTCCCATAGTTAAGCGGACCGATTTTCAGAAGGCCGTATCTCGAGCGTGAAGCGTCGAATCGGGATATCCTTTGCGATGGTTATATAACCTATCCATACGTATTAGTCCTCCAACTTTGAGCCCTCCACGCCAAACTTTCATTTTTGGGTCTGAATACTGAACTCGATTGGCCCAGAGACTGACTCTTAATATTGTTTTGACTAGGCTCCGAAATGTGAAACGTTGTGGATCGGTTTGCCGCTGATGTCACCTACCGCCGGAATTTAGGAACCAATTTCAGGTTTACACTTAGTTTAGTATGACTAAGGCTTTGTAAAGGCAAAAATTGACTGCAAACCAATCTATTTGTAGCCAGACATGGACTAACATTTAGGCTGAAATTTCAAATCCTGAGGGGCCTGAGTGGGTTAGTGGCGGTTGATGGGGGTTGAGGTGACGGTAAGACAAAAGTCCGATTTTTTACTTATTTTTCGCTAAATTTCTGAGCTATTTACACCTAAACGAAACTAGGCATAGTTATTTTCTATACAAATTTCTTCTGAAAAATTCCTGAGGAGCGGCGGCCTGACGGGGAAGGTCAGCGCCTGAGCGGGTCAACCCCTTTTGCCCAAGTCTGTTTGTAGCTGCTTTTGATTTAAACCCAAATTAGCATGTACGTAGCCGAAAAACAAGAACTAAGTTGAGGCCCTCTGAGCTTTTGTCTGAGTATAATAAATTCTACTACTGCAGTAGGTACCAGGAGAGTGGAGAGCGTTGGCGTAGGTGCTGGTGACCACCGGGTCGGTGGGCACAGAGGAGTGGTGTCCAGTGGAGATCTGCGCTTGCAACGCAGACAGAATGAGTCGGACAGTGTCGAGTTCGGTCTCCTTGTCGCTCAATACATCCAAGGTGCGCTGTCTCTGTCTGTGCATTTGCCCTTCCAGTTCAGTTATTTGTTGCTCACAGGCCACTCGAGTCTCAGTCAGCTCTCTCTCCTGACTGCTCTGCATCTCGGCTATCGAGTGCCGCAGTCTGAACGGGAGACATTGTTAGCATTGTGGCAGTCTGTCTGTGTCAGTCAGTCAGTCAGTCAGTCAGTCAGTCAGTCAGTCAGTCAGTCAGTCAGTCAGTCAGTCAGTCAGTCAGTCAGTCAGTCAGTCAGTCAGTCAGTCAGTCAGTCAGTCAGTCAGTCAGTCAGTCAGTCAGTCAGTCAGTCAGTCAGTCAGTCAGTCAGTCAGTCAGTCAGTCAGTCAGTCTCCCAACCAACCCGTTAATCACGTCCTGATAGTTCTTCTCGCTCTCAGAGTGTGTGCGCTCTGCACTCTGCAGTTTGCCGTGCAACGAGCTCACCACAGAACGCAAGTGATCCACGTCCTCCCCACCTCCGCCCTCTGCCGATGCGGCGGTGCTCTCCTGAAACAACCGGTCGGTTCAGTGGTGACAATAGCCGATCGCCTACGGGCATGGTCGGCAGCTGAGGGAAGGATGGAGGGAGATGCAGCATTGTCCGTGCTCAAGGCCCAAAACTCAATTAAAAATCTGAATTCTGGCCAAATTTTAGTCAATGGCGCGAAATTAAAAATGTTGAAAATTTCTAACTTTCGTAAAAAACGGGTTTCAACGAAATTTTTGTCAAAAATGTTTTTTAATTGAATTCTGGAACCCAGTGCGTAACTGCCAAAAACTGACGAAATTAGCCACCGCCTTCTACATGTACTCCTCCTGTCCCAGTTGCAACACAATTACTCTCACTTTCTGTTTGTGTTTGAGCACAGCCTGAGCGCGTAATTTGTACTTCTCAAACTCGTCCCTCAGCGCTTCAAACCTTTGCTCACATCGCAGATGTAGATTTTCGGCGTCCGGAGATTCCAGATCAAGCAATTCTAAAACTCAGCTAATCAATTCAGAGTTAGACATAAACACAAAAAACTGGGGCACCATAGAAGTCGAGAGCGGCCGGAGACTGCTGCTTCAGTTTCTCTGCAGTAGATTTGAGGGTTTCCAACAATTTCGGTAGGTTTTGTTCCTCCAGTCTAACTGAAGATGGCACTTGAGTTAAGGCTGCGTTTTCTTGATCCAACTGATGGATTCTGCTCTAGAAAGAAAACGGAAAAAACTGCTTCAGAATAATAAGCCGTACTTTCAGTTTTTCGATGGTAGCCAGATCCTGTTGTCTCAAATTTTCCCACCCTCCCAGAGACGTGGAGAGCTCAGAAATTCGGGCCTCCAAAGTTCGAATTCTCTCCTCTTCGGAGCTGCCTAGCTTGGCCAGACTAGCCTCGGCCTCCAGTGTGCGTTGTTGTTCTTGCTTCAGAGCATTCATATGCTGTCTCTGAACGCAGAACAGATACAAAAAAGCACTGAAAAAACTAAAACAACTTTGAGTTCAGAGATTTCCTGCTGAAGTTCGGAGATGCGAGGCATTTGGCTCTGTTCGCTTTCCTTCTCGTTCAGGTCGCTTCTTAGTTTGGATATCTGAGCCATCAAATCATTGATCAGCTCGCTCGGACCTTCCTGCGCTTCTCGCAAAGTCTGCTGCGCTTTCGTTAACTGAACCAACACTGCTATAGGGTGATTAAGAAAATGGGGCTTAAAACATTTCATTTCTGCAAACCTTGCCCGAAATTGGCTGAAATTTGGAAGTAGACGCCTAAATTCTGGGCCCTAAATTAGGTCGTTCAAGGTAGGGCCAAACTAAATTAGTGCACCTAAAATTTTGACGCCTATATTCCAAACTTAAGCCAAATTGGCCAAGATGTGCGAAAACGACAGCAGCAACAGTTCCAATTTGAGACCAGGAATCAAGAGAAGAGAAGAGACTGGCGCACCTCTCTCATCAAGTGAGCAGTCTGCATGCGTTCCTGTGTCAGTTTCTGCTGGAGCTCCTTGATCATAGCGGCGTGGTCGCTCTGCTCGCACTCCCGCTCGCACTGACTTTGTCTGAGACTGGCTCGCAGCTCGTTCAACTGCTGCTGCAGCAGATTCCGCTCGTCCTCGTTCTCTCTCTCCTCCTTCTTCAGCTGCTCACGCGCAGCCTCCAACTGAGAGAGCAGTTGCTTTCTGTCGGCTGTGTAGGTGGCTTCCAGACGCACTTTCTCCCGAGTGATTGTGGCCAACGAGCTTTTCAGAGTGGAAAGCGCATCGCCGACTTTGCTGGAAGAGCTCTCCGCGTCCGAAACGTCCTGCGCCTCCAGCGCCGATGTAGCTTCCGCTTCAGCTTGAGGAGGGCAGCTGTCATTTCGTGCCGGCTCCAAGGCTCTGAGACTGTCAGCTAGGGCCTCTTTTTCAGACAACACGCTTCGATATGCACTGACCAGATCTGGAATGCATCGTCTGAAGCTAGTTGTAGGCAGACAGACATAGGCAAAGAAAAGACGTACTGAGGGGTGGACTCCTTCAGACTCTGACCTACCCCTCATCAGGAATTCTAGGAAGAATTTTGTATAGAAAATTATGACAAAAGTATGTCTAGACTAGATTAAGTGTAAATGAGCTTAGAAAAGCTCATTTTATAACCTATTTTTGCGCAAAATAAGTAGTAGAAAATCGGACTTTTGGCTTACAATCTCATCCACTCAATCAAGGAGTAACAACTGTTTACTAAGCAAACACAAATATACAACGAACGAACGAACAGTTAGAAGGCCGAAATATATACAAAGATTTCCCCACCTAAGCCGCCGTTACCCCCTATTATAAAAATGCCAGTCTAAATTCAAGGACTATTTAACGCACCAAACCATTTTGTACAGATCTTCATGATGTGCAAGTAATGCGCGTGTCCTTTTCGCCTGCGGTCGCGCGTTTTTGCCCAAAAAATAATACCTACTTTGGGTCGGTTATTGAGCCCCTCGCTCCTCTGGAGCGTGCCTATACTGATGCGTCCCCTAGGGGTATTTTTATATTTGGAAAACAGGCCCTCCAGAGCGTGCTTATACTGATGCGCCCCCTAGGGGTACTTATATATTTGGAAAACAGGCCCTCCGGAGCGTGCCTTACTGATGCGTCTCTAGGGGTACTTTTATATTTGTCAAAACAGGCCCCCTGGGGCGTTCCCTATGCTGATGTAGTGATCATTAGACTCGACAGGCGAAGGGCTTTCAAATGATATATGACATGACCATTTTGGACGATTTTGAAATTTTGGAATTTTGCCAAAAATTTTTCGATAATCGATATTCATCGATAGAATTCGTTAATTTATAATTAATTATTATCATTAAACACATTAATTTCCGTTTGGGGTCGGTTCCTGATTCCCCCCCCAGCTACACCTGATCCAGAATAAGTAAAAGCCATCCCACTGCACAGTTCTACACAAAAATCCGGACCGTTTTTACCTATTTTTAAGCTTTTTGAATGATTTTCTGGAGACCGACCCAAATTAGGTCCACGTCCAGGTTAACGCAATCACACAACAAACACACGCAAACAACCCCATAACAGCTCAAACACACAAACACTCAAACTAAGCAATCACACATTCTTTCATCATCTACCTTTAAATTTAGTCGATAATTTATCAATTTTCCGTTGTTGATCGTCTATCGTTTTCAGCAGATCTTGTCGACTGGCCATGCTGCTGGGCTGACGACCGTTGGAATAGAATAGAAGGTAAAATCCTAATTCACAAAGCCTTCAGCGTGGATTATAATGGCTGTACGGTCGTGCCTTGGTTGGTCCTCCAGAAAGCGCCGTCAAACGACTATACACTCATACAGATAGGGACAGTTATTCAAGCGTCAATACTGACGAAGAGAGAGAGAGAGAGAGAGAGAGATAGGATGGAAGCAGGGCCGGGCCAGGGACACGAGGGCGGATTGGTTGGATTTTGAAGACGTGAAGCAATTATTTTTACTATTACGGGAGCTTCCATCTACCGTAGCCAGAGTCCTAGAGACGTAGACAATAACAAAACAACAACAATAAAAACATTTTTACGTGTAATTATTTTGTAACTATTATTATTAGAGTAAGATTCCTATGTTTGAACAGGTGCCTAAGTTTGAACACTGGAAGGTCCCGGCCGCCGTACTCCATTTCTGTAAGCGATATAACCTTGATTCAAGGTTGGCAGGTGGTGTGGGGTGTTGGCTATTTGCTGCTCTGCTTTTGCGTAACAACGATCAGTTGTAAGGGAATAGGAGCAGCTGAAACGGTGACTAGTCGAACACCTAATTTTTTAATTGTCTTGCACTAAGCTCCCTTTTAGTGTTGCAGCATAGGCACCCGGCGGGACAATAGGTTTTCATATATGCTCTTTTCATCTGTGGCATCAGATTTTTTCTGCAACGCACCGCTTCGTCTGTATGAAATTGTACCTAAGGTGCCTAAGTTTGAACACCCCCTATATTTCCATATTTCTTGGCTCAAACGTGACATATTACGCTAAACTGGTTTGTAAATTTGTTTTAGTGTCTTTCTAGTTCAAATAGTAGTGTAAAGATGCCAAAACGAGTGCAGTTTAAGTCTGGCGAAATTTTAACGTCAGCTGAAGCACGCAGTCGGCTGAAATCAGCTGAAGAATCGGCTGCCGCCAAGAAACAGAAGCTACATGGTAGAAAGCGTAAATCTGGAGCTAGAGCTGCCACGGTCAGCTATCTGACGAATCAGATGCTGAGGAGGGTGATAGCAACACCTGTTACTCTTATAACTGTGAGTGGGATGACACTTCTCTTGCCCAGACCTGGTACTATTGCGACAACAAAGTTCAACAAGGTCGCAAAATCGTCCAGTGCAGAAATTTCACCTCCTCTGATTGCGCTGACAGGCTTTACAAGGAGCAGATTGATGAGGACGAGCCGTTTTTCTGCGAAGAACACATGAAAGATTAGTCGGGCGCTTAGCGATTACGTTCTTTCGTTTTGATGCCGGTATCTGCTTATAAAGTGGTTGTTTTTTCGAAAACAACGTTGCAGCGTGTTTGTTAAGCTTTTTTAAACGTAGAAAGTGTTCAAACTTTGAAAGCCCGTTTAAACATTGAGCAAGGCATCAAACCGTTTAGTGTTCAAACTTAGGCACCGGGTCCCTAAGTTTGAACACTTACCGAGTTTTAAAAAATCATTCGTTCCTCCTCTCCCGATCACGCGATCTTTACCAAACTTTCAGTGCCTCTTCCAGTGATCATGTAGTTTTGTTTCCATAAGCAAAAAGCCAATCGCCCAATTCCTTGGTTTTTAACAACCGCTTATTTCGTTAACCCGTTCAAACTTAGGAATCTTACTCTGTATTTTGTCAGAGAGACAACAATAATATTAAAAAATCACGAACCAACAACTTGAACAGAGAGAAAAAGATTTCCTGCAGTGATTTACCATAGTTAGGTAATTCAAATTTTGCGCTTTGATCGGCAGGTTATATGCGTGAAACGCAGGATACGGTAGCTCCCGACCTAGTCAAACTAAAGTCTGTTCAAAAATCGGCAAACCCTAATCTGCACGAGCGGTGCGAGCGTGGGAGCCGCACCGTGCCGTAACCCAAACTGCGCCGTAACGCTCCGATCTTGCGCCAAATTCAAATCGCTGATGTACCGGCACCCTCCTTCAAGTCTCCAGGTCTATCATTCATTGCATCCCAGATCGTGCACAACTTTGACCGTGCGGCCACCACTCATGGTTCGCGTACCACTGATGTTCAGCGAAGTGTATCCGAAAAATCGGCCGATTTAGTTGTGATAATCAGTGAAACTGACGATTTTCCTCCACAACAACCAGCTATCGGCCAAACAGTTAGCGCGCACTGTGGGAGGCACTAAATAATAATCGATGGAGCGCCGAGCTTCAGCATTACAGTGCGCCACTGTTCACATTGTAACGATTTCAGCTCTTCAAGCTGTGATACTTTCAATGTTCTTTTCTGCTATCACGCATTTGGCCAACTCCGAATCGTCATTCCGAAATACTCTCGCTAGAGTCGGCCGAATCGGTTATGGAAATCAGTGAAACTGGCGATTTTCCTTCAGATTGCAACGATTTCAACTCTTAAAATTTGTAACCCACCAAAATGCATACCCCTAATTGTTTTCTGTTCGAAAATTTTCACTCCGTGCCGTGTATTTTTGTCGCGCTATATTTGCCTGCCCCTAAATTTTTTGTCCTTTGGAAATTTTGCGTTCTGAAATTTTTGAGTGGTTTTAGCTTTATCCTCCTAACTTTATCAACACGAAGATAAGGTTGTTAAAAACAAACACAGTCCAACCAATCTCTTGGCCGGACAGAAGGAGGTAGGCAGGGCCGATTGACCGGCTACTCACCCACCATAAGCGTGTTTAAGATAAACCAGTTACATAACGGCTCCGTAAATAATTACCCCACTCTAGAGAAAGCAAACCTTGTTTAAAAGAACCAACAGTACGTTTAGTTACAACATGTTCAGGTAGGTCGTTCCAAATCGAAACAACACGGTTAGCAAAGTAATACTTACGTGCATCTGTACGCGAAAATTGAACATACAGCTTAAGGCAGTTACCTCGAGTACCTTGAACCCTAGCAAACTGAAAGAAACTATCAAAAGGAACATCCACTTGACCATAAATAATCTTGTACACCATAACCAGATCTTTAATCAAACGACGTTCTTCAAGTGACTGCAATTTCAGAACCCTAAGTCTATCTGCATAGCTTAGCGCCTCCATTCCGGGTAACCTACGGGTGAAGAGACGTTGCACACGCTCAATTAACTCTGTGTCCTTAATTAAATAAGGATTCCACACTTCTGTAGCATATTCAAGTTTCGACCGGACATAAGTTTTGAACATCTGAACTAGAAAATCTTTATCTCTGGTTACAAAAGTTCTGTAAATTAAATTTATAAACTGAAAACCTTTCGCCGCAACTTGCTTACAGTGAATAGAAAATTTAAGATCTTTCGAAATTATCACTCCTAAATCCGCAACAGATGATACAGCAGGAAGTTGTGTATCAATCACCAATGAGATATTCTGTATGAGCATTACCATACCCCAAATGCAAGACTGAGCATTTCTGTAAGGCGACTGATAACTGCATTCTATAAGACCAAGCATAGATGTTTCTTAGATCTTCTAAGAGTCCTTGATTTACTGTATTTCTAGGAACAGTGAAATACACTTTAGCATCGTCAGCATACAATTTAATCTTGGAATTTTTAAGAACCGATACTAAATCATTTATATAAATCAGAAAGAGTATTGGACCTAAAAGACTACCTTGTGGAACTCCTGACGTAACAGATTTAAGACCGGACAAAACATTGCTGTCCAAGCACACGTATTGTTGACGATCCTCTAAGTAGTTTGATAACCAAGCCAGCATAGTACCCGAAATACCGACCGCCTGTAATTTTTGAATGAGCTTACTATGAGAGACAGAATCAAAAGCTTTTGCAATATTTAAATAAATGACGTCAACTGTTAAACAATCATCCACAGCTTTTGTCCAGTCGTTTAATTAAACACAATAAGAGTTGTGTGACCGTTGAACGTTTTGATAAAAAGCCGTGTTGAGCTTCTGTTATAATTCGATTATGCTTTAGATGATTAACTAATCGTTCTCTAACAATAGACTCCATAACTTTACTACAAGTACAAAGTAAACTAATGGGCCTGTAATTTTTTACCTTAGACAAGGATTCCTTTTTGTGAAGCGGAATAATTTTTGAAACCTTCCATTGTTTTGGTACAGATCTGGATGCAAAAGAAAAACCAAAAACCCTTTCTAAAGGTTTAGCTAAGACTGCTGCCAAATTACGTACAAAAAATTGAGGAATACAGTCTGTTCCGCATGATTTCTTTGGAGACAACCTGATAATGTGATCAAAAATAGTCTGCACATCAAAATCAATGTTTGATAATTTTTGTTCCACTCTTTCTGGCTCTATTTGCAATTTCACTCCATCGTCATATGTAAAGACTGATGTAAAAAACCCGTTAAACTCTTCTGCTTTTTCTTTAAAATCAATCAAAACTCGATTTTCTTCTGTGACTAGAGCTGGAATTTGTGATTTACACGATAAACGAGAGCGTACAAAAGACCAGAATTTATTGTCTGATTTGGAGTTTAGTATAGAATGCTCTTCTTCATGAATATCTCGCCGTTTGAGTCTACGAAACTGAGATGCTGCACGTAACCAGTTTTGACGGTGTTCGTCTGTTGGGTTTCTTTTGTACAAAGAATGCAATTTCTTTACCTGCTTGTGAGAGATTCGAGTACCGAAAGAGAAGGGTGAATAGTGTTTGTGAGGAACCTCACACAAGGGTACAAATAACTCAATACACTTATTTAAATTTCCCAGAAAAACATCCCAAAACTGGTCCACGTTTGCACATCCATCAAACAACTCAAACCAGTCAATATTATCTAGATACTGAAAAATAGACTCATAATGCGCCTTTGCGAAATTACGAAAGAACATTTTCTTGGACATATTAGTATTATAATGAAAAGGTCCCATATTACCTACTACTTTATAATGATCTGAATTAGCAAACGGTTCATCTGTATCGATACTATACAGTGGCGGCCAAAAGTTTGGACGCACCCCCAAAATTTTCAGTTTTCTTTTAATAACACCTGTTCTGTTTGCAGTTTGCGGATGAAGTTGCGTGCTAAGTTTGTGCATAGTAGCCCTGCATAACCTAACACCATATGGTGTTCGGTCCCCCTCACGTTGCTGTAGTGTGAATCCATTTTCCAAAGACCCCAGAAAAATGGGTGGACAAAAGTTTGGACGCACCTACTGATTTTTTAAAAAAACGGAGCAACCTGCAGCAATAAAGAACAAGTAAGAATGAAACATGTATTTAGGTGACTAGCACCTTGTTGGGAAGCCATAAGACTTGACCACAACTGGACAGCGCTTGGGCATAGAGTTGATTAGTTTCTGACACAAAGACTGGGGAATACAAAGCCAAAATTCTGTGATGGCAGTGTCCAGATCGGACAGATCTAGGGGTGCTTTACTGATAACGTCTCTCTGGACATATCTCCACAAATTTTCGATTGGATTCAGGTCAGGTGACTGAGCAGGCCGGTCCAAAACTGCGACTTTGTAGTTAGCGAATCACTGTCTGACTGACCTCGCCGTGTGCTCGGGGTCATTATTCTGTTGAAACAGCCAATTCAGCCTGAGGTTCTGTTCTACATATGACAGCATGATGTCTACCAACATGTTGGTGTAGACGGTTTTATCCACGATCCTATGGATACAATAAATGGGCCCTAGGCCTTTCAATGGGAAAGAAGTCCACATCATAATGCTACCGCCTCCCCACTTTACAATGCTCTGCACAGTCTGGTCGGAATTCCTCTGCCACAAACGGCTTGACATATAGCCGGCCATCGCTTCCGCACCGATTCCACTTCTTTTCGTCCCTCCAGAAAACCTTGGAACCAATCTACAATGGTTCAATGTAGGTGGGCCTTTGCCCACTGGAACCGTTTTTGCGGTCACAAAAGTTGATAGGTGTTTTTTTCCTTGCGATGCAACAACTCAACCCTTTTCGCAGTAGAATTCGGTGCGGGGTTCATACAGAGATGCTTTGACCACACGCAGCCTCTATTTGCTCTGTTACCTTATGAGCAGTCTTAAACCGATCAACTAGACATCTTGCCACAAGGACCCATTCCTGCCATGTTGTATGCGATTTCGATCGACTGGTCCGTTTCCGATTGACGTTTGAACCGGTTTCAGAGAAGAGAACTAAGGCAGAACGAACACCTATTTCCGGAACACCCGACTTGTCAGGCTATCTGAGATTAGAGCGACCACTCTGTCTGAGCTCAAGCACGAGAACCCTCTTTGGTTGAATAAGTTGGTTGGAATGAGCCATCCTCCAAACTGCCGCTAAATTGCAATAAAAAGAAGACTAAATAACAGCTACACATATTAACGGCCGTTAGGTTCCCTACAAAACATCTGAAAAGCAAAATATCAAGATAATCATAGGTGCGTCCAAACTTTTGTCCACCCATTTTTCTGGGGTCTCTCGAAAATTGAGTCATACTACAGCAACGTGAGGGGAACTGAACACCATATGGTTTCAGGTTATGTAGGGCTACTATGCACAAACTTAGCACGCAACTTCATCCGCAAGCTGCAAACAGAACAAGTGTTATTAACAGAAAACTGACAATTTTGGGGGTGCGTCCAAACTTTTGGCCGCCACTGTATACCAACCCTGGCTCATTACAGAACACTAAATCAAGGATATTGCCCAAATAGTGCGTTTTTCTATGAACATGCTGCTCAAAACCCTGTTCCAAGATAAATTCACAAAAAATTGTTCAGATGGTGGAAGCATTCCCTCAAAGCCATCCCATTTAATTTGAGGATAATTAAAGTCCCCCAAAAATAGCACAGGCACTGTAGTGTGACAAAAACCTCCGGCATGGTTAACAAGAGCATTTGTAGAGAGGTGAATGTTCGCTCCATTAGTTCGATAATATAACGCTAGCCGTAAAAACGGCAATTTACTTCCGGGCCAGTAAAGATCTACCCAGATGCACTCGTAGTACTCTGAACCATGTTGTTCAAGTAGCACAAAATTATAACATTTTGGTATTAGTAAAAGAACACCCCCGCCACGGGCCCTGCAACCACCAGTTCTGTCCGACCTACATAATGATGCGACAATGAGATTAGTGCAAAAAATTCCTCACCTACATCACAGTCAAGCCACGTCTCAGTCACAGCCAAAATCGTATCCAGATTGCTCGTACACTCGAATAATAGGTCTATCTGTTTATTTTTGATGCTTCTAGCATTAAATAACAGAAACCGAGCAAACAACTGGGTACCGCCTTGGTTGGACTTACTTAGTTTGACCGCTTCTCAATAATTCGACCATTCCTAATTACCAAGTTCCGTTCACCGTTCTTCCGACGCTGCTCAAGCTCCGTACGCAGTTCTCGATCTCGTTCTCGCTCGCGAAAGGTCATGTCCATTCTAATGAAGGGTTTGAACGGAGCGTCACCCCAATTACACTGCCGCATAACGGCATTACCTACCTCGAGTAAGAACAGTATGCCGATGATGCGTGGAGCCCTCGGCAAAGACCACTTTGATAATACGGCTCTTTCCGTCTTGTCTCTTCGCGCCGTCCCTGAACGTGCGCAGTACAGCCTGCGCCGGGATCTCGAGCTCTTCACACAGACCCTGCACACGGGCCAAATCGGTGTCGTTTTGCTTTGTGTCTGAACCGTGCGTCTCCGGAAGCCCGACAATGACCAGCTTATTCTTTTTGTCGTTCTTCTTTAGCAGCTAGGCAAATTCCTGCTTCAAGTCATAGGCAACCTTCACGGCAGCGTTGGTGGCTGCCTCCGTAGCCACTTTAGTTATATGGCTGATCAGATCGGGAGAGAGTTGTAACGTCCCCAGCTCGAATGGCCTACAATTATCATCGGGCAGGACTGTTGTTTGGGCTCCGGTGTTGGTTTGCGGCTGGACTGTCAGACTGATGGATCTAGCTCCGCCCACTTCCGTCACAGAGGCCTGTCGGATATCGATTGGGCCGCTGCTGCGATGGCTCTGTACGCTGCTGTGTGCTGTAGCGCTGGGTTTCCTGTAGGCTCTGGCCGACCAGCGTTGTTGTGTTGTTTGGTAGCTGTGTAGTACGGTCGCCTATTCTGTCTACGCGTCCGTGTGTTGTGTTGTGTCTGTTACTTACTGAAGGCACATAAAAGTCTAATCCGGTCTTGGTTCTGGCACAAGCACACAAAGCAGCTGCAAATCGTCGCTCTGTCTCGCCGCTAGAACTCAAGCTACCAAGCCTGTTCCAGAAGTTGCTACTATTGCCGAGTGGGACCGCTACAAATGGAGGTTCATGCACCGAGATTGAAGGATCGAAAAAGAAGGTGAAAGAGAAGGAATGGAGCGAAAAATGGTTCAAAGTTTGTCGTCTGTTGACCAAGAGAGCGCCGAGGGCACTGGACAGGCTACCATTGAGCACCGTCGGTTGTCGTGTAGTGAGGAACCGAGAGGAGGACAATCCAACGCCCCGCTAGAAGAGAGCCGCGCGTTCGATGTGTCGCTCGATGTACCACTAACGAAACGCGCTGCGTCAATTGGAGACCTCTCAACTGACTCACAGCTTGCGGTCGAAGATGACACTTCAGGTGATCCTATTTCGTCTCAACTGCTTGGTAGTTTTGGAGAAGTAGAAGAAGCAGGGATTCAGACCAACGATCTAGTGCAAAACAGACCAAATACGGCAGTCAAGAAAAGCCTCAGTGAAGTCTACAAATACCAACCACACACCGCCGCTAGCAGATGCGCCAAGAAGCAGGAAAAAGCGCCAAACACCAACCAGCAAGAAATAGAAAAAGCCCGTCGTGAGTGGAACGACAAGGTAAAACGATGGTTCAAGCTTGCAGAACACTACGTCCAACACTCTAACCGCATTGACGTGACCAATGTGCCCAATGATGACCACATTCTGATTCTTGTTGTCTGCATTGATCATCTTCAACAACTTCATGAATGGTTCAGAGCAGCCGTAAAGAACGAGTTGATAACAAAAGCCGTGGGTTCTAGCAGTGTTAATTATACTGTTAGAGAAATGGAGAGGCTGTCGTCATCACTGGCTAGATTTTCGACTAAAATGTACGCAGCTCACCGTCCGGACGACCCCATAGCCCAAAAACTCATGGCTAGATGGTCTACTGAGACAACTTCTCAGTCCACTGACAACAAGGAAGATTCTGCCCCGTCTGAAGTGGTTCGTAAGCTGACAACAATCCAAGTGGCTGAAATCGCTTGTTTGGAAGATGAGTGTTTCGAGTGGGCTGAAGAGTGGTTTGAAGACACAATAAGACAAGAGGTGGCAGTTGTAGTGACAGAAGAACCGAAATTGGTAGTGGCCAAAAGCTCAAGTGTGTTCATTGAAGCGCCCAGTGTACAAGTTGCACAGAAATCGTGTGAAAAGGCTGAGCAGCAATGGAGTTTGTTTGAAAGTTCTGACAAGGAGTTGTTGGTAGACTTACTGCTGTTGTTGCACAAAGCTGGAGTGGAAGAACTGAGCGCTGAAAAGAATATGGAGTTTGAAGCCAGTGGCGAGAGTTCTGATGACGAAAAGAACAATTCTTCGCAGCCAGACATCACCAATAAAGACTACACCTCAAAGACGAATGGGTTTGACCAGTTTGCTGAGAGCACAGTGCAGCCTTGGTTGTACTGTACTGAAAAGCGTCTAGTGGGTGTCGACTATTCGCCAACCTTCGCTACACTTCAGAAAGACAAGATTGGTGCTTCCTCAGCTACAACGAATGCCAAATTGCTCTACTCGCCAGATAAAATGCAAAAGCCAGTGAGGGAGAGAAAGGAGAGTGTGTTAGTGAAGGCCAATCAGTACAAACCAGAAGGCAGTGCCAAGCAAACACCAGTCATGGAGAGAAAGGAGAATGTGTTAGTGAAAGCGAATCAGTACAAGCCAGAGGGAACGGCTGAAAGAAAGAATCGTTGGGAAAGTGCTATTGATGAGGAAATGAGATGGGTGATGGATCAACATCGATGGAAAGACAAATTCAGTGCTACCTTGGGTGAACAAATGTACCGACCTCAGTGGCCGTCAGGCACAGTGATGCCCTCAGTGACGTCCAAGAGAGAAGAGGTATCGGTTATTTGCGCACTCAACGAGTCTAGCTTTGGAACGCCGAGGGTGGATGTGAGCAACTGCTTGCATCTAAATCCTAGTGAATTCAAAGTGGAGCAAGACAAGATTTTGGTTGCTGAAAATGGAACAAGCGCCGATTTTGTGCTCCCATGTCGACCGCGTCAAGGAGAAGGCTGAACTCTCATCAGTCTATTGTTGTCTGTGTTTATTGAAAAATATCAATATTCACTGTCCTAGGTTTTTATATTCACTCGTTATTTGTCTGTTTCCCTTAATGCAATTATTTTGTTCTGATTTTCTATTGTATAACTATGTCAAAAGTGGAGCAGCTGTTTAAGGCCAGAAAGGAAGAGTCGACCCAGATCAAGATCTACTGATAAGTTCAAGCCTCAGAAGGGAGCGGCGCAGCCAACAGTCCATTCGAGCTCACATACAGCGCTTGCCGAGGACGTCAAGCCTCAGAAGGGAGCTGTAACGTCCCCAGCTCGAATGGCCTACAATTATCATCGGGCAGGACTGTTGTTTGGGCTCCGGTGTTGGTTTGCGGCTGGACTGTCAGACTGATGGATCTAGCTCCGCCCACTTCCGTCACAGAGGCCTGTCGGATATCGATTGGGCCGCTGCTGCGATGGCTCTGTACGCTGCTGTGTGCTGTAGCGCTGGGTTTCCTGTAGGCTCTGGCCGACCAGCGTTGTTGTGTTGTTTGGTAGCTGTGTAGTACGGTCGCCTATTCTGTCTACGCGTCCGTGTGTTGTGTTGTGTCTGTTACTTACTGAAGGCACATAAAAGTCTAATCCGGTCTTGGTTCTGGCACAAGCACACAAAGCAGCTGCAAATCGTCGCTCTGTCTCGCCGCTAGAACTCAAGCTACCAAGCCTGTTCCAGAAGTTGCTACTATTGCCGAGTGGGACCGCTACAAGTTGCACAGGGAAAACGACTTTGTTGACACGGTTGACACGGTCCGTATACACGTGTTTGCGGAGCGTGTCAACCGTGTCTTGTGAGCGTGTTAACCGTGTCATGTCATCGTGTCAACCGTGTCTTGTGAGCGTGTTAACCGTGTCACGTCATCGTGTTTACATATCGTAAACACGCCCTTGGGTAGGCCGTGTTAACTGACCGTGTATACATATCGTTGACACGTGTATACGGACCGTGTATACATATCGATATCACGTGTTTAGCTCACCGGCTCCCATCACTTGCCTGGCACCGTGGCTATTATTATTGATCCTATGCTCTCCTCTACTGTACTATTTTCTTCTTTTAATTCCAAACATTTGCTCATCAAGCTATTAAAACGCCTTTATCACTGGAATGCTATACAACAGTTCAGATTATTTTTCACTGATGGTAGTCAGCAGGTCGTATTTAAACTACGGCACACATAGAAACATTTCTCTTAGCCAAAATTATTTATAGAAACGATTTTCACCCAAGTGAAACTAAAAATCATTTCAGAAAATTGCTAAAATTATAAATCCCATTGCTTTTGATGATTTTTCCAGCCTCTGACCTTGCAAATGCTTGAGAGCCGGTCTCTGACTTATAAATATGCAATATACACTGCTTCTCATGCAATAGAATCCCGCGGCGTTCTTTCTCCTCTAAAATTGCAGTAGCCACATGTCTTTGTGCGCACAAAACGTTGGCTCGCGGCAGAAGTATGGAATATTTTCGTTTTCACGGACTTCCACCTGGACTTAATTGGCGAAATAAAACCTGATCGTTTAAAGCAGACTGAAGTGTGGCCATAAAGATTCCTCCTCTTAACCGCCTTCCCACAGTGTCCACATGTTTTATAATTCGAGTTAATGTCTGCGAGGGCACCAACAAACACACCGGTCTAAAGAATGCATGAGTAGGAATAAGCGAAAGAGACCTGCATGAAATATGGAGCCGGTGTCACGGTTAGTTCGTTGCGTTGACACGGTTAGCACGGTGCGTTAACACGATATGAAAACACGGTATGTATACACGTGTTAACGCATCGTGTTTACGGTGTCAACTCTGAGGCGCACTCCAGCGTGTATACATATCGTTGACACGGTTTACACGGTGTGCATACACGATGCGTTGACACGTGTATACGTATCCTGTTAACGGTGTCAACAAAGTTGTTTCCCCTGTGTTGTTGTTGTTGCGGATGCAAGTAGGGCCTGTCAGACTGCAATTGCTTAATCGCCTGCTCCATGAGCTGGATACGCTTGTTCTGCTCCTCAACGCGGGCGCAAGCCGACCGCCACTCATCCACCAACACTTTCGGTTCCGGCACTCCGCACTTCTGGCAGTTAATAATGACGGCAGAGGAACTGAGAGTCTCGATTATGTCTAATCGCTTAACAGACTGTTCCTTTGTGAACCGGTTTGAACGGGGTGTTTCCAAGATGCAGTCGAGACACACCCACCTTGGGCAATACGCACATCCGATCCAACACAGTCAACAGTCTTAACCGCATCCTGCAGGGTGAGGAAGGGTTGGTCGCATCTTGCACACAGCGACTTGTCTTCGGCGGTCAAATCAGGCATTACTTCACGGTTTGCCTTCACTAGGTTCACTTCTCCAGTACCTCAGAAATTGGGTATCAACCTTTTCTTTGCACCCTGGTTCTTTATCGTCAAGCTTCTACATAGACTGGACAAGACCGAAAAATGTCAGCCAAAGAGATTGTAGGGGGTAAGTATTTTAGGATGTTGAAATTTTAGGGGTGCATATAAAGATTTAGGATTCCTGAAAAATACAAATTAATAAAATTTAGGGACAAGACAAAAACAATTTTAGAGGGTACAAATTTCAAAATTAAAAAATTTAGGGCAAATAAAGTACGCCGAAAAACACAAGGCAGGTGTGCATCGAAGAATTGACGGCACAGTGGTAGTTAAGGCATTCAAGCCAGTGTGCGCGTGCTAAGCTTAAGCCTAAGCCTATGGGCCCTAGTACTACGCACGTTCATCCACTCGGCGGGACAAGTTTTTATCGCAGAGTTGGTTGTCGGCACAAAACCCAACCCAGGCCACCGAAAGCGGCTGATGGCTAGAAGGTAAATGGGAACCAACTGGAGCTGCCATTGCACCTAAGCTAAGCTACAATAGCAACCACGCATGTGTTGGGACAAACGGAAACCGGATCAGCTATCACTGAGAGCCGCTCAGCTGCATGGTCGAAGTTGTGCATGATCTGGAAGGCAATGAATGGTAGACATGGAGACTTAAAGCAGAGTTCCAGTACTTTAGCAGTTTGAATTTGGCGCAAATTTTAAGCGTTGCAGCGCCGTTTGATATACGGTGTGTGCGGCTCGCACGCTCGCACTGCTCGTGCAGATTAGGGTTTGCCCAAAAATCTTTGGCGCTGGGTACATCCGGCAGGCAGTGTCCCGATTTCCCGAATTTATGCGTGGTGTGTTCCCCATACATGTACATATGGATCTTTTCCTCTCATCAACGCGATTACTATGCTGTTCTCGAAATTTGCATATTTTACTTTAATTAGAAGAAAGAGGCCTGACAAAAAATCTACTTTCTTGGCTAAGCGCCAATTTTTTGTGCCGATACCAGATTCGGATTCCCCAACCTTCAGGCATCTAAAAAATACTACGTCTGAATTCTAAAAAATATATGGGTCTACGATCAACCCTACCAAAGTTACAGTCGATTTTCTAACGCCGGCAAGCGCTCAAAATTTTGCTCTCCCATAGTTAAGCACAAACATTCATTCAAGAAGGTACACACACATGGGAGTTTTTTCCTCCAACCAATTTGAGCTTCACGGTTCTATATTATTTCGGACCAGCTGAATCCAGCGGTCACATTGGTTTTGCTCTGCGACTTTGATTTTTGCTAGAAATTTGACCTCGAAGTTGTGGTGTCCGCCTGAACTTCAGAAAGTGTTGTTGTCTTGGAGGCGTCAGAAAATCGACTGTAAATCTGGTAGCATTGATTAGACCCATCAACAGTAGTATTTTTGAGATGCCTGAAGGCTGGGCAATCAGAATCTGGTATCGGCACAAAAATTGGCGCTTTGCCAAAAAAGCCGATTTTTTTTGTCAGGCCCCTTTCTGGTAATATCGAATCGGCGCAAAGTTAATCGGCGCAAAGCGCAAGGTGGCGCAAATTTACGGTAGCGCTAATGCGGGAAAAACTTTACATGTGCGTTCAGTACCCCCATTTACATTGGAGCAAGCCGATTCCCCCCACTCGCCGACCACTCTAATTTTATTAAAGCTTGGTTTCAGCTTAGGCCTCGGCTCAATCTTAGCTTTTCTCGTTAAAAATGGCTATTTCGCGGGTGGAGGTATGGACCGGGAATCATATACATTAAAACCTTGAACTGGTTAGTTGTCGAGATGAGCTCTCGAACTATTACTGTAGATACATACGTAGCTAGCTGTGCGTGTTGTAAATGGCAAGCTAGGAAGCCGTATACTATGCTTAGCGTAAGGTAGAATTATGGCCTGCTGTGCTATAACTAGACTGTGCTATAACTGTACTGACCCGTGTAGGTGCCTATACGTGATTCATTGCTAGAGAATAAGAGACCGAAAAATACGTAGTTAGATAGGAGCTCTCTAGAAACCTTCCCTGTTAGGAGTTAGTGTAAATAAAATAGTATTGGAGCACTTCCTTTCCCCTCCAACCTCCCTAGGCGGCGCGACATTAATAGGGACGAAAAAGCAGCGCTACAACAACCGGCCAAACGTCGAGTGTCGAAATATCTTTAACACCCTAGAAGAACCGCGCAATACTCTACAAAATTTCTGGTGCCGATAGCCGGGAAGAATTTTGGCACTCAAAGATGGCAGAAAGACAGTTGGCCACTCTGAAAGGAAAACGCAGTGGAATTCGAGCTCACGTTACGCGTTGTTTGAACACTGGCACACAGTTGTTGGATACGGCCGACAGCTCTGTTGAGGCTCTAGAAAATGTGCGTGACAAGCTGACGGAATATCAAGCCAAACTGGAAGGCCTGGATCAAGAAATTTCGGCCATAATCCCTGAAGTTGATTTGGAAGAGGAGATCGCCAGAGCCAGCGAAATTCAAATCCAATCAACAGATATGATCGTTGAGGTATCCAATCGGATTCAAACCATTCGAGAGAGAACTCTAAATCAAGTGCCTCAACTGAATGGTGCAGCCGCCAGCTCCATACAATCTGCTGCCACAGCCTCAAGTGTCTCAAAAGTGTCACCAAAGCTGCCCAAGTTGTCAATTGCCAAGTTTGCTGGTGATCCCTTAAAATGGCAGGAATTCTGGGATTCGTTTGAAAGCGCCATTCACACCAACGGTTCGCTGCATGAAGTTGACAAGTTCAACTATCTGAAGAGTCTACTGCAAGGTGAGGCAGCGCGTTCGATTCAGGGAATTTCTGTCACCAACGCCAACTACCAGACTGCAATTGACACCGTCAAAGAGCGATTTGGAAACGAGCAGACTGTCATTTTCGCCCACTTTGACAGCTTTTTCCGTCTGCCTGCATCGAATTCGAATACAGGGCATCTGAGACAAACCTACGATGATTGCGAGCGACATATCAGGGGTTTAGAAGCTCTAGGCATAGACGAAGATAAGTTTGGAATTGTTCTGGTCCCCCTGATGATGTCTAAGCTTCCAGAAGAAATCAGAATCACCCTGAATCGGAAGAATGCTTGTCAAAGGTGGGATCTCGGTCAGTTAAGGCAGCTGTTCAAAGAAGAAGTCATCGCCAGAGAATTGGGGGAAAGAAGGTCTATGAATGAGCAGGTCAGCAAACGGAAAGAAGGTGAGGGCAAGACTGAAGAACAACGGTCTCAGCGGTTTACCACAGAAGCTTTGTTCGCTGGAACAAAAACGGAAAAGGGTCGGAAATGTGTGTACTGTGAGGGTGGGCATTTCTCGGATGAATGCGCCCAGTTTCCAACTTTAGAGGCCAGAAAAGCCAAGTTGGGAAATCGTTGCTTCAAGTGCCTGAGGCAAGGCCACACGGCTTCGAACTGTCCTCAGCAGCGGGTGTGTGTTTACTGCAAGAAACACCACCATCACCGAAGTTTGTGTCCAGTGAAGTTCGGAAAACAAAGTGGTAGACCAGATGGAAACAAAGACGTGGCTCTACTGTCTCCAGTGACTAGTGCACTGTCTTCCGCCAGGAAAGTGTACATGCAGACAGCCAGCTGTATGGTACAGAATACGTCTAAGAAGCGAGTTCTCAGTACAAGAGTGCTGCTGGACATAGGAAGTCAGCGTTCGTTCATCACCAAAGAAGTCATGGAGAAATTGGCCCTGAAACCGAATCGCTATGATGAGGTACCCTTGGCTGTGTTTGGTGCATCTTCTACAAAAGCTATGAAGATGCCTGTGGTTCAGCTACATGTGCAACTGCAGGACAGTACGCTAAAGGAAATCGAAGTCAGTGTTGTGCCACAGATCACCTGTCCGATTCAGAAACTACCTGTGGACACTGACAAGTTTCAGGCTCTGAAGGAGTTGAAGCTAGCTGACTCAATCTCCAGTTTCCCTGAGCTCATTACGATTGATCTGCTACTGGGAAATGACTACTACTACGAATTTGTGGAATCTGAGCGGATCAACTTGGAAGAGGGTCTACTGCTTCTGAGGTCAAAGTTTGGCTGGATTCTGACAGGAAAAACGAAAAAGGAAGAAACCGGCTGTACGCCCAACCAAGCTTTGCCAGCTTTGTTTTGTGGTAGCTCAAATTGGCCAGCTCAGTTGGATTCGAGACTGGAGAAGTTCTGGAACTTGGAATCGATTGGAGTCAAGGACTCAGCTGATGTGTCAGATGATGACAGAGCTCTGCAGATGTTCAATGAATCTGTACGGTTTGAAGATGGTCGCTACCAAGTGAAGTGGCCCTGGAAAGAAGAGGAACCAGAGTTGTCTGAGAACTACGAACTGGCACATGGTCGACTGAAGTCCCTTGTAAAGAGAATCTCTACAGTGCCTGATCTGCTACGAAAATACGACAGCACAATTCAAGAGCAGCTGAAGTTGGGGATCATTGAAAGGGTTAATCCAGATGAAGGTCAAGGTAGCAGAAAGCACTACTTGCCTCATCATTGCGTTCTGAAAGAAGATCACTCAACTACGAAGCTGAGAATTGTCTATGATGCGTCTGCCAAGACAAGAAGATCAGGTCAGAGTTTGAATGACTGTCTGCTACGTGGACCTGTTTTGCTACAAGATTTGTGTGGATTGCTGTTACGTTTTCGAATGAAGAAGATTGGAATTCTCAGTGACATAGAAAAGGCTTTCCTGCAGATCGGCTTGCAAGAACAAGAGAGAGATGTCACCCGATTTTTGTGGCTCAAGAATGCAAAGAAAACGGAGTTAGAAAACAACGTGGAAGTGTATCGGTTCTGCAGAGTGTTGTTTGGTGTTATCTCAAGTCCTTTTCTTCTGGCGGGAACAATCAAACATCACCTACAGATGGCTGGGTCAGAAATCGCAAGTCAGCTGCTACAAGAACTCTATGTGGACAACCTGATTAGTGGCAGTGACTCAGTAGAGCAGGGTGTTGAACTGTACCACCAAGCCAAAGAATTGTTTCAAGCAGCTTCCATGAATCTCAGAGAATGGATCTCAAACTCTAAAGAAGTTATGACTATGCTACCTGAAGCTGAGCGAGCTAAAGGTGAAGAAGCAAAGGTGCTTGGCTTGCGCTGGAATCTTGAAACAGACACTCTGTTCCTGACCAGTCCAAAGACTCACTGCAGTCCAGCGA
This sequence comes from Sabatieria punctata, assembly GCA_030248155.1. NCBI lineage: Eukaryota > Metazoa > Nematoda > Chromadorea > Araeolaimida > Comesomatidae > Sabatieria > Sabatieria punctata. The sequence goes on from JASANB010001880.1 coordinate 77,285, forward strand.
TCTCAAAACGTGTCGTGTTGAGCCTGATCTCTAAAGTTTTCGATCCAGTTGGACTACTCTCTCCTGTAACCATTCAAAGCAAGTTTTTGGTGCAAGAGCTGTGGCGATTGAAAGTAGGTTGGGAGGAACCAATCCCAGAAGACCTACAAACTCGGTGGAAGCAGCTTCAGAATGAACTCGAAGAAATTGGTAGTGTATCTGTGCCAAGATACATCAGCTCTGACCCAGGTTATAGTAATCTGGAGCTGCACTGTTTCTGTGATGCCTCTGCAAAGGCATATGCTGCTGTTGTCTACTTGAGAGTGGAGTGCAATTCGAACGTGTATGTGAATCTGCTGTTCTCAAAATCTCGGCTGGCACCTCTCAAGCAAGTTTCACTGCCAAGATTAGAGCTGATGGGGGTGCTCATTGGGGTCCGATCACTTCAGTTTGTAGCCAAGGAGTTAAAGCAACGAATTGTCAGAAAGGTGATCTGGACTGACTCCAAGTGTGTGCTCTATTGGATCTCCAGTACAAAGCTGCTGTCAGTTTTCGTGGAGAATCGACTCAAAGAAATACGAAGTTGCCCCCAGACCGAATTTCGTTATGTTTCTACCAGTGAAAATCCTGCAGATCTGCCAACTCGAGGTGTTTCTCTAGTAAACCTGAGCCAACTGCCACTGTGGTGGTCGGGACCTGATTGGTTATCAGGTGAGCACAGTGAATGGCCCAGCATTTGGTCAAGGTCAGATTTTTTGAATGGCGAGGAAAGAAACATTCAAGATGAACTCAGAAAACCAGAACCAGCAACAGTAGTCAGTGAACCAGAACTCCAGACCGGTGCCCTTTGGCATCGATGCAGAAAGGTTCTCCTCTTTGAAACGTCTGCTGCATGTCACCAGTTGGGTGCAACGGTTTGTGGACAAGATTCGTAAGAAGACAGTTCAGTCTGGTCCCTTGTCAGCAGAAGAGCTAGAAATCGCGAGGAGGAACTGGGAGCTATCAGTTCAGAACAGTCACTTTGCAGATTTGAAGAATGGTCTCAAGAAAGATCCCAAGAAACCAACTGACTTCCTGCAACTTGGTCTCTACATCGGTAGTGACGGTTTGCTGCGCTGCAAAGGTAGATTAGCCAACAGTTCTCTCCCTGAAGAAACGAAGTTTCCGATTCTGCTGCCAAAGAAAGCGAAATTCACACAGCTCGTCATAAAGGACTGTCACGAATCTCTGTACCATTCTGGCAATCGTCAAACTCTCGCTCAAGTACGACAGAACTACTGGATACCACAAGGACGGTCTAGAGTGCAGCAAGTGCTTCGGGAGTGCCCTATTTGTCGCCGCTGGGAGGGTGGCCCTTTTCGATACCCCCCTCCTCCCCCTCTCCCTAACTTTCGTGTTTCTAAAAGTGCTCCATTCAAATTTACTGGCATTGATTATCTCGGCCCTTTGTTTGTGCGAAATGTTCCCAATTCTTCTGAGAAAGCGGCCAAAAAGGTGTGGATATGTCTGTTCACGTGTTCAGCTGTACGCGCCATTCATTTGGAATTGGTTTCTGATCTGACTGCTGAGCAGTTTTTGCTCTGTCTGCGCCGATTTATTGCAAGGCGCGGAAAACCACACCAAATCATTTCGGACAATGCCAAGCATTTCAAGCTTGCGAGCACCAGTCTGGACAAACTATGGAGTACTGTCATGCGAGACCCCACTGTTCAGACTTATGTGTCAAATGAAGGAATCCGGTGGAAGTTTATTGTGGAGTTAGCGCCTTGGATGGGTGGCTTCTATGAGCGGCTGGTCGGAACAGTTAAGCGCGCTCTAAAGAAGTCTGTGGGCAAACTCTGTCTAACTTATATCCAGTTGGAGACTGTTCTTACGGAGATTGAGGCGGTCGTCAATTGCCGCCCCTTAGTTTGCCCTGAATCAGAGTTTGAGGTGCTTCCTGTGCTGACACCAGCGCACTTTCTGTCTCTGAACAACTCCACTGGAATCCCGACGACTGCTCCTCAAGAGACTGACCCAGAGTTCGGTCAGACTATTGATTCTGCTGATCAACTGCTGCAGTCCTGGAAAAACGGACAGAAACTTTTGGACAATTTCTGGTCCAGTTGGCAAAATGACTATCTTCTGAATTTGCGTGAAAGACACTGTGCTCGGCCAACTGGACAGACCGGCTCTGTAGATAACGCTCCTTCCATTGGCGATGTTGTTCTGATCAAAGACAAACTGCCACGCGGTCAATGGAGGATCGGTAAGATTGTTCGCTTGCTCCCCAGTGCGGACGGAATTATTCGTGCGGCCGCCGTACAGCTGGCTAATAAATCCACTTTGCAACGGCCGATCAAGCTCTTATGCCCTCTGGAATTCGGCCAAGGCGGCGTACAAAAGCCTAATGATCAAACCGCAGAAGCTGAGAAATCGATTACTCAGCGACCTGAGCGAGAGGCTGCGAGAAAGGCCAAAGCCTGGCTGAAAACTGTCGCTGGGGGAGTGTCGAGATGAGCTCTCGAACTATTACTGCAGATACATACGTAGCTAGCTGTGCGTGTTGTAAATGGCAAGCTAGGAAGCCGTATACTATGCTTAGCGTAAGGTAGAATTATGGCCTGCTGTGCTATAACTAGACTGTGCTATAACTGTACTGACCCGTGTAGGTGCCTATACGTGATTCATTGCTAGAGAATAAGAGACCGAAAAATACGTAGTTAGATAGGAGCTCTCTAGAAACCTTCCCTGTTAGGAGTTAGTGTAAATAAAATAGTATTGGAGCACTTCCTTTCCCCTCCAACCTCCCTAGGCGGCGCGACATTAATAGGGACGAAAAAGCAGCGCTACAACAACCGGCCAAACGTCGAGTGTCGAAATATCTTTAACACCCTAGAAGAACCGCGCAATACTCTACATTAGTAGTCTTTATCGGGATTAACGAATCAAAGCTAGCACTATTTTTCGGGTCATACTTTTAAATCACAGCTTTTTATTAGTTGCACACGCGATTCTATTTTTCTATAGTATATAGTACCGCCTCATGCAGTCTCTAGAAAAGCAAAAAAACACATTCTGAGTCAACAGAAATTATAATCCAATTAAAATTCCACAGCTAAATTCAACAGCGCTTGGATTTTGTTCAGCTTAACAAAATCGGGATTACCTCTCACGTTACTTACCATACCTGAACTTTACCAAATTTCTAAGTTGGAACCGCAAATCTTGTCCGAATTAACGAGACACGACTCGATTTCTGTTTGCTCAAGCGCTTTCTTTATGTTCAGAAAGTCAACGAAACTTTAATGAATTAGAATGCGTACGTACTAATGCATACAAAATAACGCAACACCGAGAAGTTCAGAAGTATCCGACCGACGAGACGTACATGTACAGTAGTAATAGAAAATTTGCAAAAGATAGTACGTTACTAATGCAGTATGGATTCTAGGGGTCTACAGCGTATCAGACGCACTTTGTCCACTGTTTGTGGGACATAGGAAAACTGTCTCTTCCGAGCTGTTCTTTCAGGTACAAGCGATGCTCTTCTTGCAGGGTCAAGGTGGGATCTGTTGTCAGCAGGTCATAGGATACATACGGATAGCGAGCTTTGAGACAATCAAATCTGCAGTGAATCAGTGCCGGTCTCATCGTGCTCTTGGAATGCACTGATCGGCCTTGCTCGCGGAACTCGTATCGCTCCCAGTGCAAGAATGCAACATTTTCAGGCGGTACATCTCGCTTACTGAATTCTTGACTGCAATGCTTGCACTTAGCTGTGCTGTAGCGCTTCCAGAAATCGACAAGTCGAACCAGCTGAAATTCCTTGTCGTTGTGATACTCCTTCCTAAGACAGCAGAGGCTTGATTCAACGAAGCTAGCTGTTGGCTTATGAAGACCCCACAATTCGCTCATTGTGACTGCTCTTTGACCTCGAACCTGTGTTGAACAGCCGATCTCCAATGGTCGGGTAACTCCGGCAGACGCTGCGCCTCCTTTTCGACGGTAGTGACCAGGCTTCGTTCCGGCTTACAGGGTCATAAGCAGTAGCGCTGACCGCTTTACTCACATCTGTCCGGCTTAATCGATAACACAGTCTGGCCGGCACACCCTTTTCTTATGCGTATCTAGGGGTACTTTTATATTTGGAAAACAGGCCATCTGGTGCGTACCTTATTATTGATGCGTCCGCCAGACCAATTATCGATTTGGCCGGCCACTGAGGGACCGACTAATTAATTCAACTAATCAAAACCCTTACGTTGTTGCCGCAGTAGCTTTGTTAGGCGTGCTAGTCACCGTCCCAGCATAATTATGATCGACGCCGACTTCGTCTTCAACGAACGGTACCGTTTCGTCCATCTTTATTTCATTTACAAATGTTAAAAAGCCGCTCCTCTAGGACGGAAATGGGTGGAGCTAATGTATCTAAACTTATTCTCGGCCTATACCCCACGCTGATGTGGGCATCGAAACTTATGGATTCCAAAGTGGTGTTAACTTGAGTCCTTGAAGGTTAAATACAGTGCATATTGCGAATGAGAAATGGTCCTGAGACAATCATTTATGCAACGACGTTCTGAGACAATCATTTATGCAACGATAAGTTAAGAAAAGGACAGTAGAATTTAAATTTCGCGGGCTACAGTATCTTAGATGTTCAGGCAACGACTGAAAAATTTGCGCCACCTTGCGCTTTGCGCCGATTAACTTTGCGCCGATTCGATATTACCCTCTTTCTTCTAAGCAAAGTACAATACACAAGTTTCGTGAAGAGTGTAGTTATGTAGTTGATGAGAGGAACAGATCCATATATATATATATATTATATTGTTATATATATATATGTATAGGGTTTTGACCAGGGCCACACAAGATAACAATGGGCTATGCCTGAAATTCAGGTGGACACGACACACTAACTTCGAGGTCAAATTTCTAGCAAAAATCAAAGTAGTAGAGCAAAACCAATGTGACCGCTGGATTAAGCATGTGCGAAATAATATAGAACCGGGAAGCAGAAATTTGTTGGAGGAAAAATCCCTGTGTGTACCTACCTTCTTGAATGAATTTTTGTGCTTAACATGGGAGAGCAAAATTTTGACCGCTTGTCGGCGTTAGAAAATCGATTTTTTGTCAGGCCTCTTTCTTCTAACTAAAGTGCAATATGCAAATTTCGAGAACAGTATAGTAGTCTCGTTGATGAGAGGAACAGATCCATATATACATGTATGGGGTTCACACGACGCATAAATTCGGGACACTGCCGGATGTACCCAGCGCCAAAGATTTTTGAACAGACTTTAGTTTCACCTTGTCGTTGTTGTTGTAACTTTTTTCCTTTCGGACTAGGAGTTCAGTAGTAGTAGCCAACTGCTATAGAGCAGGAAGAGACACAACGTCCGACAGCCTCCTTAACAACAACCTCCCCTTTTGCTGTCGTCGATGTGTGCAAGACAGCTAAGGCTTGGTTCCCATTTATCTATGTACTTGCCATTGCTGACTTTCGACGGCCTGGGTTGGGCTTTGTGTCGACTACTTCCCATCGCCTCGACAGGTTTCGAACCCACAAATACACCGCTTCTACGGCGGCCGGGGCCGCCGTGACATTCGGCATAGCGTAAACTACCCATGGCCAAGACGCGACCTATAATAATGTTGTTGTTGTTGTTGTTCAGCAGATAGATAGATCGTGCGGCATAGAGCGGCACGAGATAAAAGTTGGAACTAAAAGTTAGAGGAGCGGGTTATCTAATCGCTTCACTTCAGAGGCGTGCGTGTGTTGCTGTGCGTGCCAGCCAGCTGACAGACGAAAGAAAAGAAGTTGTGAGAAAGAAAGAGAGATGTCTCTGTTCAAGGCCATCGTGCTGGACAACATAAACTGGCTGCTGGTGGCCATAGTTGTGTCCATTCTGACCGCTTGTTGGCTGGCGGGAATTCCATTCTGGCTCAGCAGCTTTTCCATTCTCTCCTATTTCGCCTTTGTCAATCGGCGACTGCTGACTTGCATGATCAAAACTTTCGACAGAGATTTCGAGTAGACCTTTTTTCTGATCTTGTGCAGATCCGGTATCGTATTGCCATACACATCCGCAAAGTTGATAGAAAGGAAAACCTGAAATTTTTGGAAGAAAACCTAAAAAGTGGGAGTTTTGTCCGTGAAAATTTCGTGGATCTCGGTTTTTTTTAATTAGCAGCTCAGAAAATCATCTGGATATTTCTCGTTTTCTCACGCTAGCATAGTTCCTAACAGATTAAAAATACCCGTTTTGTCTGATGTTCTCGAAATTTCAAATCATTTCGTGAATATTTCTTGGCTTTGAAATCGCCCAATTTCACATGTTCTTCAATTTCTCGGGATTGGTTCAAGAAGGGTGCAGCTTACTTAACACGGGAGAGCACATGTCTTTCAAATTTCAGCTTAATTAGCCATCGTCATTTGCGGATATGACAGCAGTAGCGAAATGTTATTACTTTTGGGACGCCTGTCTGTATCATCATACATGTATTAGGGGATTGGGGTCACCCCCTACTGGAAAGGCCAACCTCCTCACCCCCACCCCCCCCCCCGAGACAGGTTAAGAGACCCCGGACCCAAAAATGCAAGTACTAGTTGTGGCTCCAGCACTAACAAACAGGCTCAGAAATCACTAATTTTTAGCCTAAAATTCGCTTGAAAAGCCTTTGGTGGAAACGGAATTTGGCGTTTCCTCTGCTGATATTTAAGAGAAGTCGGGGTTTTGGAAGCCCTTTTTGTCATTTTTTGCTTGTTTTTAGCTCTAAAGCACTATTTGGCAGCTTAAAATAGCGATTTTTAGCGTCCTTACTGAAAAAAAAGGTGCTGAAAACGCATTTCCAGGGAAATTTTGGAGCCCCCTCTGGGTGAAACCCCCTCGACCCCCAACCTGAGGAAAAAACCCCTACCCCGCTCCACCAGGTCCGCCATGTTAGCTGTAACATGTATGTATGTTATCTATCCATGCATGGGCTGGAAAAATCCGGAGGGGGTATGGAGACCTCGGGAGGGGGGGGGTCCCGAAAAAAGGCCAAAAAACGCCTATTTCGCCTTAAATAAGCGAAAATTTTCTCCCTCCGGGATGGGGAGAGGGTGGGGCAAGGGGGGTATGGCCGGCCGAGGGGGTATTGGCCGGCGAGGGGGAGGGGTATTCCCCCATACCCCCGGCCCATGTATTCTATCGTGGTCAGAGTCAAAAAATTCCAACTGCTCTGCAGTCAAGGAATTACGAACATCGCATCGATGCAGTATGCGTACAGTATAATGTTATTGATTAAACACGCCGCTTTTCAGTGGTCTCAAGGTTCTGATTAGAACAAAAGCTGATCTCGCCAAGAGAACAAAACAAGACATCACTATTCATGAGATATTTACTAAGGAGGTTGGAAAACTGTGCCGCGTTCAATAAATACTTTTTGCACGGCCGTTACAGGTGGTTGCCAGACACCCTCGCAAGGTGGCTTTCGTAGACGTGGAAACGAAGCGTGAGTACAGATTCGTTGAAATAGAAGAGTTGTCCAACCAGTTCGCCAACTTCTTCTCCTCGCTCGGTCTGGTTGAAGGAGACGTGGTGGCGTTGTTGATGACCAATTGTCCAGAGTTCGTGGCTCTCTGGCTGGGTTTCTCTAAGATCGGAGTGGTCAGCGCCTGGATCAACACCAATCTCAGACTCGGTCCTCTCGCTCATTGTCTCTCCATCAGCCAAGCCAAGCTGATCGTGGCCGGTGCTGACTTGCAAGCTGGTAATTTGAGCTTTTTATTCGCACTCACTCACTGATAAGCAAAGCAAGCCATATCTACGTCTGTCTCCGCTCAGAACCGTAGCTACTTAGTTTTGTGTACTTTTATTTACCGAAGAAACTTAACTGCTGTCAAGAGATTAGGCTCGCCAACACCAGCGTAAGAGTCAGAAAGAAGCGAGCATAAATTTGTTTGGCTTGAGGAGCAAAGGTAGCTCGTGTTTGTTTGAGCGTTGGAGGACGCGATAGCCGGGGGGCACGTTGCGTCTGGTCTGCCGATCTACGTCTACGGAGAGTCGACGCCGTCCTTGAACGCTCACAACTTGGCGAAGTTGGCTGAGACGGCCAGTCGTCTGCCCCCGAGTGTCAAGCTGAGCACCGGCGCTAAAAGTACTCTCTGCTACATCTACACCTCAGGCACTACCGGTCTCCCTAAAGCAGCTGTGGTTAAACATATCAGGTAGTTCTTTGTTTCAGCCTACCTTTGTGTCAATGTCCGGTCTGGGCTATCACTCGATAGAAAATGCTAAATTTGTCTTTGTTTGTCTGGCTCGTCAAGGGTCTAGTTAAGGTGTTTGTCTGGCATCGGCGTGTGGTATAGTAGTTAGTGCATAGGATCCGAAATCGGAAGGTGCTGGGTTCGATTCCCTGCTACTCTCTAGCACATGCCTAACTTGTTCACCTTTCTTTCCATTTACCTCTTCACCGATTTAGTAGCATGCATGATTGAACTTGTGATTCATACATGTAAGAGTAACAGGCATACATGTAACAGGGGGGTCTGCCCCCCCACCCGACTTAGGCCAGACCCCCGCGGATGGGGACCCCCCCCCCCCCGAGACGATTTCACCGACCCCCCCTCCGATTTTTCAGGCAATTAAATTTTCGAGCAACTTTTTGCAATTTTTTACACTTTCACACACAAAAATTGCCAAAATGGCCTGCAAAACAGCACTTTTTAGCTGTATTTCAGCCCAAATTAGCGATTTTTTGCGATTTTTAGGCCAAAAATTGCGATTTTTCTCGATTTTTGAGCGTTTTTTAGTGCCCACACCCCCCCCCCCAAATTTTGGCTCAGCCCCCCCCCCCCGGCCGGCGCCAGACCCCCCCTCCCCCATCGGCGGATGACCTGTTACATGTATGGTAACAGGTGATCCGCCGATGGGGAGAGGGGTGTTGGGGGTCTGGCGCCGGCGGGGGAGGTCTGAGCCCAAAATTCTAGGCGAGAGGGTTGGCACTAAAAAAACCAAAAATCGCAATGTCTGGCTAAACATAGAAAAAATTGCTAACTTGGGCTCGAATACAGCTCGAAGTGCTTTTTACAGGCGTTTTTAGCAATTTTAGTGTCTGAAATTCTAAAAAATCACAAAAATTTAGGAGAAAATTACCTGTCAGAAAACTCTAAGGGGGATCGGAAAAATCGTCTGGGGAGTCCCGTGGGTGGGGGCAGACCCCCGGACCGCTGTTACATGTATGATATGGATATTTTCTCGCAATGTCCCCATTTCTATGAAACGGTTGTCCAGCGCAATATGACCAGGCCACGTTGTGTTGCAGGTATTACTTCATGGCTCGTGGTTTGTACGAATCATTCCGTATGAGGCCATCGGATCGTATCTACGTCACCATGCCCCTCTATCATTCGGCAGCTGGCATTCTGGGCGTCGGTCAAGTGGTCACTTCCGGTCTAACTGCCGTCGTGCGAAAAAAGTTCTCGGCCAGCCGCTTCTGGGACGAATGCATTCAGTTCAACTGCACCGTACCTACCTCATCTCCACGCACAAGGCAACATAGCTTATTTGCAGGCTTCTCAGTATATCGGCGAATTAGCCCGCTACTTGTTGGCTCAGCCGTTCCGCGAATCGGAGACCAAACACTCGGTGCGTCTGATGTACGGCAACGGCATGAGACCGCAGATCTGGGACGAATTCGTTAAACGATTCGGAATCGCTCGCATTGGAGAGTTCTACGGCAGCACGGAGGGAAACTCGAATATCGGTGGGATCGTTGCGCTCAAAAATAGATAAATAGAGGTGTTGGTTTGTAGTCAACACCTACAACTATTCCGGAGCGTGCGGATTCTTCCCTGTCTACGGGTTCCTGCAGCCTCTGTTCCCGGTCAGTTTGGTCAAAGTTGACGAGACCACCGGTGAGGTGATTCGAGACAAAAACGGACTCTGCATTCCCACTCAGACAGGTTGTCGACCTTTCTTAATCTCCCTCCGTCCAGCCGAATATTTCAGGTGAATCGGGTCAGATTGTGGCTAAGATAATAAAAAAAGACCCTCTGATGGATTTCACTGGTTACGTGAGCGGCAAAGACACGGACAAAAAGATTTTAAGGGACGTCTACCACAAAGGAGATGTGCTTTTTGCTTCAGGTTTTTGGCCTTCTGTTTTGTGCTTGCGACCTCGACTTT